>JAQJVL010004879.1:0-40460 GCA_035578905.1 Stictocephala bisonia
ACAACTTCTGTCACTCTGTAATGTTTTATGTGTATTGTGTGTTTGTTGTTAAGAATTTCTCTTTTCAAATTAATTTTTTAATGTTTCTAACTCATATGATTTTGATTCAATCTAAAACTATAAACGTTATTACTTGCGTTTGGGGGATATCTGGAAAATTGGTTCCTCATCTTCCAAGCGAAGTGTGGAAGACAACTCTGAGTGATATCCTTTCAACAATTCTTGAGCAACCTACACAACACCAGAGCAAAAACATATGGACTAGAATGAAATTTATAAGGTGACAACCAATGTATCTAATATTTTATGTTTTAAAATGATTGTTGTTAACAAATTAAAATAATACAGTGGGCATTATTTTATGCCTACTGTATTATGATAAGAATTTTCCCTTTCAAACTCCGGGGCACTGAATGGGTACATCCCAAGTTTCTAGAACTGTTTTGTATGTAGTATACAAACCCCTTGGGTTTTTATCACAAGCTGTGTTCATGTTCTCACTAGAATCTAAAAAAAGCTATGAGAATGAATTGGGTTGAGCATCGAATGATGTTCAAGGTAAAGGTTTTTCAAGACCCACACTAAACAACATACTAGCCCGGCCTCCGGCCTGGTTACCTCAGCAGATTCGGTTGTCCAGTTATCACTGCTAATACTTTTTTAATTTATCAGCTGCATATTACATATTTGATATATTCAAACAACTAATTGTTCTTCATAATAAATTTAATGATATCTGTTTTTAAAATCTTATTTTACACTTTTAATTTATTTTAAAGTTAAGAAACTACGTGCCATATTTGTCTGATAGACCAAACAGCCCTAAAAATATTACCATTTGAACAAATATATTCAAAATGTGTTAGCACTTTCTGAAATAATTTATTATATTACATTTTTAATTTTTGCAATATTCTTTTAATTTTCTACACAGCATTCAGTTAAAACCGGATGTTCAATAGATTTTTAATACAGTAGGTAATAAAAAGAAGAATTGGATCGTACTTAACATATCTTTCAGGAGATGAATGTTATGGTGACCTGCTCATTCTGACCTCGCCTTTAATGATAATAATATTTATAATATTATTGTTATTTATTATATTAATAAATAACAATAATATTATAACTTAGTCCCTCATAAGTCCAAACCCTACGTCCACGTCGTGAGGGACGGGCAACGTCATTAGTAGGAGATTGCCTGTGGGGGCGATGCCAGCGGGGACTTCGTGTGCCCGGGTTCCCTGCAAGGTTGCTGGTAAGGCTGCACAGGAACTTTGAAAATGACGGCTAAAAGGGTTGGTGAAGCTGCGACGGCCTAGCAAGCCGGTAGTGGTTTAAAAAAATATGCTTTCAAAATAAACACAGCCTCGGAAAGGGAGGAAATTTAAAACGGCAACAATTTGGGCAATCATACAAAAATCAATTGGGAACAATAAAATTTAGTTACTTTAAAAGAGGTAAGGGGAAAGAAGTGGGGGAGGTGATGAGGAGAAGAAGTTTGGTTTAAAATTTGGGAATCAGCGAAACAAGAGGGAAAAGGTTTGGGGAGAGGAGAGGGGGGGTTTGGATATAAGATATGGGGGTTGGGGGGGGAAAATTTGGTAGGAGAAATGGGGGGGGGAAATAGTGATGACAAGAAGATGACGAGTAGTGTAATAAATGTTGACCAGTAAAATGAAGTTTAATTTAAAGATCAAAATTGGTGGGGAGAGAGATGATGGATATAATACAAGCATATGCCACAAAAGGATGAAAGGGAAGAAGAGAAAGTAGAGTTTGAAGAGGATTTAAAGACAACTAAAAAAGAGAAACTTGATAATTGGAGATATGAATGCACGATGGAATGGATAGCGGGATTAAAGAGATTAGGGGGGAGGCTATGGGATAGGGGAAAGGAAATCGGGAAGGAGGAAGTTTTTGGGCTTATGTTTGGGAATGAAGTGATAGTGGGAAACCGTGGACGCGAAGGGGAGAGTCAGAAGTTCACTAGGTATAGTTGGGAATGGAGAACCCCCAAGTTTGATAGACTACGTGTTATTTAAAAAAGTTTTTTAAAACCTTTTTGTAGATGAAAAAAGTTATCCCAAGTGAAATTGGGGGGGGATCAAGATTACTGATAGGGGTTTTTTAATGGTTCAAAATTGGAAGGGGTTGCAAGGTTGAAAAGGGATTAAAAATGGAAATTGAGGGACAGAAAAGTAAAGGGGAAACTTTGGGAAAAATTAAAAAAAAAGTCCAGAGTGAAAAGTAAAAAAAGGAGGGAGGAAGGGATAAGATTAAAAAAGGAAAAGTTGAAAAGGGGAGGAAACGTGGGGAAAGAACATCAGGGGGGAAAAAGGGATAAAGAGCCCCCATGGGGGAAACAAAGGGAAATTGGGGAAAGAATTAAGAATAAAAATAGAGTTTGGAGGAAAGTGGTTTAAGGGAAAGGACAGATGAAAAAAGGGGAGCGATGAAGGCTGACAAAAGCAAAAAAGATGTTAAAGGAACTAAAGAAAGTATGGAAGGAATTTGAAGAAAAAAATGAAGAAAATTTTGAAGGAAATAAGAAGATTTTTTTGGGATTGAAAAAAAATAGAAAAAACCAAAAAGAAATAAAAACTAAATTTAATAGATGTGAGTGGGGAAAAATTAAATGGAAGGAAGGAGGTGTTGGGAAACAGGAAAAGATTATTTTAAGGGGAATTGTTGAAGGAACGGAGGTGGAAGAAGATGGAATGGGAGGGGGAGATGTTTTAATACGGAAGACGATGAAAACTTAATATAGGAGAATTTGGGAAAAAAGCGGAAAGGAGATAAGGATGAAAGTCCCCAGGGGGGTGAATTGACGGTGGAGATGATTAAAGGGGCGGGGCCCGATGGGGAATGCAAGGTTATACAGGTGATAGGGGGATATGGAAAAATAGAGGATACCAAAAGAAGGGAAAAAGGGCATAATTGTACCAATTTAAAAAAAGGGAAAAAAACAAATGTGAGAATTATAGGGGATAACCCTTTTGGGGTCAGGTATGAGATCTACAAAAGGTTACTGCTTAAAAAAAATAAAACCAGACGGGAAAGAAACGGAAGAGAGGAGCAGTGGGATTTAAAGAGGTAGGTCAAAATAGATCGATTTTTGTGAAAGGAAGTGGGGAAAAGAGATGGGGTTGGAAAGGATACAGTGATGCGTTCATAGATTTAAAAAAAGCAATAAAAATAAAAGAGAGAAATGTTTTGGGGAAATTGAGAAAAGAGGGATAAAAGGGGAAAATTGAAAGGATTGGGAAATCTTTATAAAAATAGTAAAAGAAAAGAAAGGGATAGAAGAAAAATTCAGAAACCCTTTAAAAACAGAGAGGGGAAAGACGGGGTAGTGTACTATCCCCTTTTTTCTTTCAATGTGATCATGGATAAAATATTGCAGGGGTTCAGGGGACAGAAGGCTGAGGATTTAAAGGTGGTTGCATTGCAGATGATTAATGATTGGGAAAAAGAAAAGAAGAGTTGGAAGAGAGTTGGCGAAATGGGCAGAAGTGGCAAAGAAGTATGGCTGAAGAGAATGTAAAAAAATGTAAGGTAATGAAGGGGGGAAAGAAGGGGATGGGGGAAAATGAAGATATAAAAATTCAAGGGAATGTCCGGGAAAGAGTAAAAGATTTCTGTTTTTTGGGGTAGTACAATAAAAGCAAGGGTACGATGACAAAGGAAATAGAAAAAAATTTGGAAAAGTGGACAGTTTTTTTAATTAGTGAAAAAAAATATGGAATTGAATTTTGGGGGAAGGGAGGCAAAATGTTAATGTTTTAAAATTATTACCACCCAATTTTATTATATGGGCGGGGAAGGACAGGGAATAAAAAAGACAGCGATTAAAGAGCGGAAATGAGATTCCTGGGGGGAATAGAGAAGGTTAGTAGAAGAGACAAATAAAAAATGAAGAAATAAAAGGAGGGGTTTTTGGGGGATAATAACATTACGGGAAACGAGGGAAAAAGGGGAAAGGATACGTGGTGGGTCATGTGAAGGGGGAGGAAGATAACAGAATCCCAAAGATAGCCTGGAGAAACAAGAGGGAGGAAGGGACCGGGGGGAAGGGCCCCGAGGGGAAAGATGGATAGCCGGTGTGGAGGATGTGGAGAGAAGGGGACTTCGGAGGGGTACAGGGGGAGGAGGGAAGCGTGGAGGACAGAAAAAGGGGAAGGGGGCTGTGTCAGACGACCTGCGAAAGGGGAAAACTTTGACTGAGATGATGATGTGATTATTGTTATTTATATTGTATAACATTTTAATACACTTGTCTTTATTTGCCCCAAACACGTATTAGCAAATTTAAAAAACATTTGTAAATGCCAGTCGGAAATTTAGCAACAAATTTCAGGATGTTGAATCTAATTCATATATTTTAAACCGATTTTTACTTTAAAAGAAATGTTTGCGCATGTTTGATACCTAATTGAAAAATGTGAAAATTAAATGCAAACTATAGCAGGTAGGAAAACAAAACAAAAGGACAACTTTTAAGTAAAAATCACTTAAAATTTTATCAAAAAAAAGATGAACTGACTTTTAAAGGTTAGAATTTCATATGCTGAACATTAGGGTCTTTGCGAACGATAATGTGATGATAAAATTTCATAAAAAGGGAATCGAAATATAAAAAGGGTTAAAGAAATTGCAAAGTTTAAAGAATGTAAAAATAATGAAAATCTAATAGCCATTTAGTTAATGATGAAAGTCAGTTTTTAAATAAAAAGGGAAATTAAATATGACTATGTTCTTTTATAAATTGAAATGTGATTGTGGTATGAACCCAAAATAATTTCAAAAAAAATCAAAAATAAATAAGCTGTTTTTTAGCCACCGACAATAAATGTAGTTATCTCAGTTAAAAGATTGTAATAAAAAAAAATTTTGTATGACGCAAAAAAAATATAAAAATCAATGAAGGTCCAAACTAACGTTTTGAAACAGGTTCTAGATTAAAAGTTTGTTTAGATGTAAAACAGAATTAAGGACGAAGTCTATTTGCAGTTAAAGCGGATAAAGAAATGCAATTGTAATTTTTAAAAAACAGAAGATTATGTTAGTAAAAAAAAGATTTTATCAAGGAAAATAAATTCCAAGAACTAAAAGGTGATCCCACCAAAAAATTCGGGTGAGATCAACAAAATTGTTAAGTCTTGTACTAAGTTATTACAGAAAAATTTTCGTTTTAGAGCTGTCAAAAAATTTCTAGGCACCCACAATGAAGGGTATTCCAAAAATTCCCACTTTTAAAGTACCTAAAAAGTCCTGGAAAAATTTCAAATCTGCACCTCTTACAATGTACAAAGTATTGTCCAATATTTTAATTGCTTTGAACCTTGAAAATAAATATACTGTTAAGAACAGTATTGACTTTGTTGATAAGGTCAACCATGTAAAACTGTGTAATAAGACTAGGCTACGACTCATTTGACATAAATGTAATCTGTATACTAATATCCCAGTTGATGAAGTGATTAACTTAGTTAAGAAAACACTTATAGAACAACAATATATAAATATATGTAAGTCAGATTGTAAAGTTGCTGGAAAAACTATCATGAAACAAAATTACTTCCGTTTCAAATAACAAATTTTACTTGCAAAACGATGGTTTAGTTATGGGTAGGTCACTGTCAGCCATTTTGTCAAAATTTATATACAGCATAATGAAGACTCCATTTTAGATAAATTAAAAAGGAACATGATATCATATTTCACACCCGTTATGTCGATGATATTCTGGTTTTATTTAACGAGAAATCATGTAATGACCTTAGATAATATGTTAAATGTACTTAATTGTCACCACCAGAAACTTAGATTTAATAGTGAACTTGAATCTATGAATGAAATCAACTTTTTGGATCTAAACATAATTTGTGATTGTAAACAAACTTTCATATACAATTTTCAGGGAAACCTACTCAAACCAATTGTACAATAAATAACAGCTCTGCCCATCCCAATCTTTCACAAAACAGCTAGCTTCATAAGTATGTTGTACAGGGTGTATTCAATACCATTAAGTAATGCAGATAGAAAAAGGAAATAAATGCTAATAAAATCAAATAGCTATTGTAAATGGATACAAGGCATCAACCATTGATGACATTAGAAGTAGAATAAAATAGAAAATAAAGTCTCAAGACGATAAAACGAACAACACTTAAAAAAGAAAAATCTGATAAAGAACAAAGAAGTATGAATCCCTCCACTACAATGGACTGTTTACGCAAGGAATTGCTAATTGATTTAAGAAATTCAATTTATCAATAGCTTTTAAGACTTGTAATACTATGTCCAACATTTTACACCCAAATATTGAAAGTAAAGATACATTCAATAATTCAGGAATATATTGGTCAAAGCTAAACCCGCCCACTTCGCCAGTCATAATATTGAGTTTGAAGACTTGCAATCAAAATATAAGTAACATTTCCAAAAATAAAAATTGCATATAGTAAATCAAACCAAATACTTTGTTTAAAAAAAATAATTATTTAATATACCATCCAATTTAGAACAGCTGATATTATGAATAATTTACTACTTTACTCAATTATTTTTAATCTTAAAAGTTTATCCTACTACAATTTTATTCAATTTCTCGCCATATTTAGCCATGTTATGTGAACTAACTGGCTATGCACTTGGTCAAATTAAATTGTTAATTTTCCTATTAAAATCAGTTTGTTCTCTTAGATAAAAAAGTTTAAGTCTATAGAAATCTGTAAGTCTACTTTTAGAGGGCACAAAGGTACTATATTTAACTCTGAATCAATAAAATATTGTGTTTCTCACCATGTTTAGCCATGTCCTGTGACCTCAGATTAAATTGTATATGTGATGCGGAAATTCAAAGGGACCTTGATCGGCAATTGTTGTTTGTTGATATCAAACATCAAAACAAACCTAAACACTTCTTTTTTCAGAATAACAGTCACAGTTGTTTAAAACACAGGCAGAATTCATTAAAATTTCGTTTTTATAAAGTAATGTAACACAAAAGTAAAAATTGACCTCTTGTCGGCCCCCATGTTATTTATTTCCCAATAATGACAAGAAGTCCCTTTTCTCAGACAGGACATTTGTTGCTTTTAAAGACTTTTAAATTACTTTTATCTAGTCTAAATTATTTTAAATGGAATCTTATCAATATCAAACAAAACTGCAAGTCGATCTACTTGAGTACAATCTAAAAGTGATGCAGTCACAGCTGATTGGTAGTGAAACAGGTTTCAAATGCTGCCGATACTGCTTTAGAAAAGGTACCTGTTGTTGCGATGGTTTTAAACACACAAGAAACCGTCCTGTATTTAGGCAAAATTTGCCCGCAGTTCTCCAAACCAATGCTACAACCCCATGGAGGCTAAGTTTTTATAGTAATGTTTCTTTTCTAATGCGTTTTTGAAAAGGGACCTCTTGTTGGGCCTATGTTATTTTGCCATAACTACAAGAGGTCCCTTTTCTCAGGCCAAACATTGACATCTAAATAAATTTTATTCAATGTTTAATGCTTCAATTGACTTTATAAACCGTTATATGCCTGTTCTATATAAAACCAGAATTAGATAATTAATAAAAAACCGAATATCGATAATTTTGACCAAAATCTGTAGTTTTTGTGAATACTCAACATTTAACTTTGCCGACAAGAGGTGCCTTTTCACTTCCATTTCACATATTTTTCCATTGAAAACAGTATGTTCTCCTAGATAACAAAATTTCACAGTCTAGAAAAATCTGTGATTAATTAATAAGAACTCTTAGAGGCCGTAAATTAACCAATTTAGTTTACACACAGAAATTGGAAACCCTAGCTACTACCTAAGGATGAACGAGGTGAGATAGAGCAAAAAGGTCATAGGGCCAAAGTTGTAGATCATCTGAAATCAGGCACAGAAAATGGTGTTAGTTTTGCTGTAGAACTGTTCATTTAGCCGCTACAGTCCAATTAGAGAAAAGCTGTTTATGACATTTAAAACTTTTGGCACTAAAAAGCGCCCCATCTTTGATTTACTAATAATTTTTCAAATCCCTTCTTATTGCACATCTACAACATAAGACCTTCGACACTACAACATTTCAGACTCGTAGGCTTAGTACTTTTTTATTTACAGCGATGATTGAATGAGTCATTGGTATTTACCTTTTATAGGTATAGATTAACTGTAATGATTGTAATATGTTTTACATAGGTCAGACTGTACATTTTAACATTTAAAGATATAAAAACCATGCCTCTGATTTTAAAAACAATAAACCTGAAAGATATAATGTAGCAAAACATCTTCTAAATTGTACTCACAATTTGAATAAAATAGATGAAAATGTAGATATTCTAAAAGTTTGTAATAAGGGTAGGATTATGAATGCATGGGAAGTTATTTATTTTTAAAGTAAAATGTAAGGATCGAAATAAACAAATGAATGAACAGGTTAATTTTGATTCAGAAATAGTTTTTAATAACGTATATTCAGCGATAAAAAGAACAGAAGTAACAGCCAATAGAAATTAGCCAAAAATATCAGCAGCCGCCATTTTGATATTTCCAGCAAATGTCACGTAGGTGTCATTATAGGGTCACGTAGGCCCATAAACTTGAGTTGTTGAACACAATTTTCCATTATTTATGTGAATCCCTCTGGTGCTGAGGAAGGTTAACGTGGCTCACCAAAAATTAATCACCAAATATTTGTGCATTTTGTACATGTATTATAATTATTTGTGCATTTTGTAATAAATTTGTGTTGTGTGACGTTCACTTGTACTGTATTTGTACCAATACGTATTATGCTAATTAAAAAAACTATTTATTTATAGTAATATATATTTTTTTAAATATGAACATCCAGGTCGGAATTGAATCTCCAAAGTGAACGGCCACTTGCACATCTCTACTAGTGCATGTAGAATGTTGATCACAGAGCTGTAGTAACGAAAACAAAAAGTATTCTAAATTTGTTCTGTGTATGTTCTTATTATTCATAAAAAGGAATTTACTTAACACAAATTCTGAACTGTCATACACTTAAAATATTTTTCATTTATTCAGCTATTACTCATAAGCTTTCATAACATTTTTACACCCACTATTACTCACGATTTTCAATTGTCATCAGAATACAAAATACGTTCTTATTAGAACTAAATTGATATAGTATTGAAACCTGCCTTTAACTAACTGCACACTATTATTAAATTAATTAATTATAATTAAAACTATTAATTATTAATTAATTAATTATTAATTAAAAAAAATTTTAATTATTAATTACAAAACTATTAATTAATTATAATAATCTCAGTATGTGACTACATTTTATTATGTTTCGATATGTAGGAAATATTTATATTGCTACATGGATCTCCATACTCCACTAAGTTAGCGATTTAGTGATAGGGGGCTGTTTTTAAACATACATCCGTTAAAACAGTTAAGGTTTTGGTTTAGTGGTTGGCAAATTGTTATGACAATAATTGTATCATAATTTCAACTTACAAGGGTACTTAAAATTTTAGGAATATTATTCCAAATTTGTTTTTAATTAATAAAAAAGGTAGAGGGTTTCAAATGTTTGATTTCCTTTAAAACAACCTAACTGAGAATACTTATGGTTTACCTCGAAACCCCTAGGTACTTGCTAGAAATATGCTAGCCTTTTTAAACTTAATACCAATGTTTTGTGTGTGGGTGGGCGGTTGGGTCAGTACCACTGTTCGTGTATGGGTGGCCGGGTGGGTCAATACCAATGTTAGTGTGTGGGCGGGGGCGGGTGGGTCAGTACCACTGTTCGTGTATGGGTGGCCGGGTGGGTCAATACCAATGTTTGTGTGTGGGCGGGCGGGCTGTACGTGTTCAATACCACTGTACGTGTATGGGTGGGCGGGTGGGTCAAAAGCACTGTACGTGTATGGGTGGGAGGGTAGGTCAATACCACTGTAAGTGTATGGGTGGGAGGGTGGGTCAATACCACTGTACGTGTATGGGTGGGAGGGTGGGTCAACCCACTTAAGTGGATTTGCGATGAATTTATCATGTTCAATAATCCTCAATTGTTCAGACTAAAAATTATATCAAGATTAACACCAGACTTGTTATCTCTTGTAATGAAGCTGGGCTTCAACTTACTGTGCAATTGGCAAAAATCACCAGAGAACTTGAGATAGATCCTCACCTTCAGCAATTCTCACTTGTTATCACACTTTGGGCATCTGTAATAATGAAGCTGGGCATCTACTAGAGTGCTACTAGCAAGATCATCAAGTATCGGGGTACGTAATGAAAATGTTATTCAAAATCTCCTAGTCTTACATACATTTTATTACAAGACAGCTAGGCATTAAGTAAACTGAATCAATACCAACCGACAAAAATAAAGAAAAATTTGTAACAGTAATACATACTTAGGTCTGCATGATTAGCGTGAAGAAGGAAGTGGTTATCTTTGTGTGATATCTTTGCCAAAGTTCCACCTGTGTAGTACCAGTTGCAAACCTGAAAAATATGTATACATTAGTTCTTATTATTTAAATGTATTTCAAACTATTGTCTTGCGCTTTTAAGTTTTTCATATTTTGAAGGAACCTCAACACAGGCTCTGCCTATTGAGGCCCTATATTTTTTGAAAGATTAATTCTCTATATTAGTTTAAACATATTTTATCTGTGCAATAATAATGATAAAAGTATTAAGTGTACTATATGTTTAAGTATACTATATAATGTAACACTAATTTATTTTCTTGTGTACTGTGTTTAAATTTTATTGTTGTATATATTATGCATATATATATTTGTACAATATTGTATTTTTCAAAAAATAAAACAAATTCTATTCTATTCTATCCATCCTGAACCCAGGGTTATCTTTTAAATAATACAGAGGCCTTGCAATACAAAAAAATATACAATAATTTATGCAATGAATTATAAAACTGAGTCACTATGATTTTACAAATTAAGACTTGTTTAGTTTTTACATTCACTATATATTCATCATCACTATATGAATTTTATGGACAGTTAGAAGAAATGATATATGGACATCCCTAATTATGATATAAAAATTACATTGGGTGATGCCAATGCTAAAGTCGGAAAGGAAGATATTTGGAGAGATTATGCAGGAAAAGAGAGTCTACATGACATGTCCAATGACAACGGAATAAGACTTCTCAGTCTCGCATGTGCAAACAATCTCTACATTAGCAGCACCTCATTCCCACATAAAAACATACACAAAGAAACATGGGTATCGCCTGATGGAAGAACGAGAAACCAAATTGATCATGTGTTAATAGACAAGAGACATAAAACACACATATTGGATGTGAGAAGCCTAAGAGGTGCTGAATGTGGGACTGACCATAACTTAGTACTCGTTAAGATAAGACAAAAACTGAAATGGGAAAAACGAGAAAAAGATAGAGTGGAAGTAGGGTGGGACACATCAAAACTGAAAAACATAGAAAATCAAAAGAAGGTGGAACTTAAACTAACAAACAGATTTCAGGTACTACAAGAACAGACTGTTGAAATTAATGATGTAAACGAGTATTGGGGGGAAAATTAAAGAAATTATTACAGAAGTTTCGAAGGAAGAACTAAAACCAAAACAAAGGAAACAGAAGAACAAACTTTGGTTCACCAACAGTTGCGAATATTTAATAAAGTTGAGGAAGAAAAAGAAAAATGATGTTCTCAAAAACAACTGTAATGAAAATAGGGAGGAGTACAAAGAACTCAACAAACAGGTAGTTAGAAAACTAAGAACGAAGAAACGTAAATATATCACAGACCAACTGAGAAAAGCAGAGGAGGACAAGTACTCATAACAACGCAAGGGATTTTTTTCAGATCAATAAGATTTTTTAAGAAGGGATACATCCCAAAAACAGACAGCATCAAAGATAAAAATGGAAACCTGACTTGCGACAGAAAAAATGTTCTTAACATATGGAAACAATATTTTGAGCAACTACTGAATGCTGATAAAAGACCTGATGAAGAAGAAGGAGCAGAAGATGAAAATAAATTAATTTTCCAACATGTGCAACCAAAAGTAGATGAACCATCGCTTAAAGAGGTGGAAGAAAGCGTAAGACAACTAAACAACAATAAAGCCCCAGGAAATGATGGCATTCCGGCTGAAATATTCAAAATTGGTGGAAGAGAGCTATTAAGTTGTATGCATAGATTAATATTAGAAATATGGAGAAAAGAAACAATACCCAATGATTGGAACGAAGCACTAATAACACCTATTTTCAAAAGGGTGATAAGACAGAGTGCAAAAATTATAGAGGTATTTCTATTCTAAGTTCAGCATATAAAGTACTATCAAAAATCCTCTTAAATAGACTGAAAGAGTATATAGAAGAAAATATTAAAGACCACCAAGCAGGATTTGTTCAAGGTCGCTCTACTATAGACCAAATATTTGCCATAAAACAATCTCTCTCAAAATATTGGGAGTTTAATAAGGATGTTCACCTATTATTTATAGATTTTCAAAAAGCGTATGACAGCATAAATAGGATGAAAATGTATGAAAAAATGCAAATGTTTGGCATCCCAGATAAGCTTATAAAATTGACACAAATATGTATTGATAAATCAAGATGTAAAGTGAAGGTAAATGGAGAATATACAGAGGACTTTGAAGTTAATACAGGAGTTCGTCAAGGTGATGGGATATCCCCTCTACTCTTTAACCTAGTCTTAGAAGATGCACTCAGGAAGACAAAAGATTTAATAGCTGGGTTCTGTGTTGGATCAAAAGTAAATGTATTAGCTTTTGCGGATGACGTTGCTCTTCTTGCTGAAAGTAGAACAGATCTGGAAAATTTAGCAAAAGTGCTCATTCAAGAAACCAGAAAGGTGGGATTAGAAATAAACCAGGATAAGACAAAATATATGCATATAACCAGAAGACAGGGAATGAATAGAATACAAAATATTAAAGTGGACAAGTGGGGAATTTGAAAAAGTCGAAGAGTTTAAATACCTTGGCATAAAGCTAGCACAAAACATAAAAGAGGAAAACGAAATTCAAAATAGACTAGTCTTAGCCTCTAAGACCTATTGGGCAGTAGAGAAATTACTTAAATCCAAAATATTGTCTAGGAAAACTAAGATCAAAATCTACCATACACTAGTCCTCCCTGTGTTACTATATGGAGCTGAAACATGGTCACTGACAAAGGAATATGAGAATAAGCTTATTGTATTTGAAAATAGAGTATTAAGAAAAGTGTTTGGTCCTGTATGCGAAGGAGATGTATGGAGAATAAGAAAGAACAGAGAATTAAGAGAAATATACACTCACCCAGATATAGTAGCATTAGTGAAAAGTAGAAGACTAAGGTGGACTGGACATGTGTGGAGGCGAGAAAATACCTCTATTATTAATTATATTGAACGATCGAACCCAGACGGTAGAAGACCCCTTGGCAGGCCAAGACTTAGATGGAGAGATCAGGTCCTCAAAGATATTTACAAATTGGGAACTACACCTGAGGCAACAAAGAACAGAGCAGAATGGAGAGGCATTGTTGGCGAGGCCAAAAACCAACTGGGGTTTCAATGGCCAAGGAGGTAAGGTAAGGTAATATATTCATCAAATTACATTTTTTTTATACTGTCACACCCTATTTATATGAATAAAACGAGAATTTTGTCTTGCTACATAACTCAGAATAGTGTTAACATTTTTTTGCATATTTACATGTTTCTTATACCAGAGATCTGATTGAATGATTTCTGTTTGTAGCTTTCCCTTATTAGTTTTTCATTAGAAATTTAGAATACTGTTTTTAATGAAACTTTGTATCATATTTCTATGCAGGTGTGAGGAGGTTTTAAGCTACTTGGACCTTTGGAATTCACCGAACGCTTCACCCTTAGCGTCTTCTAAGTTATAAAGCTATTGATATAGATGAGAACACCAGATACAGCAAGGTTCCAATAAACGGTACTGTAATAATTTGTATTTTGTTTTGAAGCTTAATACCATCAGCTGTTTCTAAAATGTTGTGACTGAATATTTTTCTAAATTAATATATTTTGTACTGATTTTTGCATCATTTATACATTGAATTGATTTTTGCATCATTTATTAAATTTTCTTAGGATTAAACATTTTCAATAATTAATTATTTTAATCTTAACATTTTTTATAAGTTTATAATACCATACAGTAGCCAAGCAATGGTATTTAGCAAGTTAAAAGTAGGAATTAAAGTACTTTGGAATGTAACATCTCATGGCATTAGTGGCAAAATTTTTTAACCCAGCTACTTAGGGACAAAGTGTTGGAGAGATTGTAGGCGATAGGTACTATACTCGATCCTCTTAACACCGACATGGTGTCCGTTCAATGGTTGCTATCGGCATGGATACTAATGTAGAAGCCTGGGGTGTCTATGTTGGATGGTAGTCAGTGTCCGGATTTTGTGTAGGGGAGAGAACTGAGTATCAGGCTTGCCAATTTGCTGAAAATCAAACCAACACTCCATGATTTGGATTCTACATAAAGCTGTAGGTTCCTTAGATCCCTGGCTATTGGGCTATTGATAAATGGCCTTTCTGAGGAACAGTCGAACTCAGTTAGTAAAAAGACTGCATAGGTCATCCACACACATATAATCATTCATCATCACCTTGTGTCTGTATCTCATACGTATGAATATGCTGCTGGTAAATAAAAAAATCAGCTAATAACATGACATTACAAATTTAATTTATTTACAATTCTATTGTATTTTCTTTCTTCAGGAGGGCAATATTAAAATAAAAGTTGCAAGAATTATTAATACAAATATTTGTTATTTAATACTTAACTCTTATTCACACTTCACAAATAAAATTCACTTCTCTTTAACAAATAAAAAATGCGGATACTATAAATGACCAAAAAAGGAAACAATGTTGCTGTATTTAACAACAATAACTCAAAACTTAATTCGTATAAGTTTCATTCAGTACGGGTGTTTTGGAATCAATAACTATATGCACAGCAAGCCAAAGCCACTTCCACTTTCCCATTCATAATATAGGCTATCAATAAACTACAAACATTATTATGTACTTTGGGGAACTTTTAGTACGAAAGTTATAACTCAGATATATTTATATTCCGTATTTGAGGCAAGATGAGAGTACTCTCACTCGCCTCAGGCATTTGAATGGATGTGTGGTTTATGTTCATAACAACCAAACTTGTTGATTCAATAGTGGACGGCATTCCAAAAAGAAGCAAGTCATCGTTTTGGTACAAGTAATTGCTATTTAGATGACCAAGCAATCATTTAAACACTTCTTTTATATATAACCTTAGACGATTGGTCTGCAAAGTCTTAACCCTTAACTAAGTTTTGCTTCCATGTTTTTCAATGACTAAATCTTGAAAACTTTGACAAGAACGTGCACCTTTTGAATATATGAAAAGAAAACAATAAAAGCATTCACAAAATATTAGAAATATTGAACTAATTTATTGATAGTAGAAAGTTTTTTAAGTTTCCAGATATCTATCTTCCTTATGGAATTATTCAATATTAGCAGAGTACCCGCTCTTCGTACGGGGTTTACGTTGATTTATATTATGTGCAGTAGGTATGGTATGTAACTACTTGCATCTGTATGATGCAAAAGTGCGTTTCAGTTAGGTTCCTTACAGTATTTAATTCAGAACTATGTAAGTTGTTTGTTTATTCCAACAGCTGGTTAATGAAACTATTACTAAACAACTGTCAGATTGGTACTGCCATAGGGCTTTGCATTGATAGCCCCTGGGGCAGTGCCCAGATGGAATTTCAAAATAAAGATAGGCCTATGTTTTAACCAGAGACCCTAAGAATATCAATTTCAACTGAATGGGTCCAGTAGTTTTTGAGTGCTTTAGTAAAACACACAGACAGACACCATTAGATTTTTATAGAATAGCAAGATTAAGACAGTATATTACAAAAATTTTAAATATTAATTTTGCTGACCCTCAACATCAGACAGAGCACCCACATGTCTCCCTAAAACCATCATCAATCTTTTTCATATTATAAACTGCATTAAAATCCGTGTTTTACTCTATTGATCCCCTCTCCCATATTACATATTATTAATATCTACAAGCCTTAGAAAATAAATCATACAATATTTTTGCATCATGCCAATCTGAATCACTTACCCCCCCAAAGCTAGGATCGGGATCTAAGTTCAAATGTTGAGCCAAAAAAGCCACGCCTTGCGGGACCACTGCCTCTCCGCCTACTGGTTCCTTCAGTGCATTCTCTATCATTTTCTTACCTGTAGTATAATAAAAAGTACTATATGTAGTGAACTTTAAATTTTGAGAAGTTCAAATTTTACTTTTTTCTATAAAAAATTAACGAAATATATTTTATACAAACAAATAATATTTTAATGATTTAAATGCAATAAAATACTGTATCCTTAAATTACTGACTTGAAATCAGTTTCTAATCCAGTTTTATGGATAAATCTAATACAAATATTCACAGAGTTATTATAGACTGCCTGTGTGTTAAATGAAGAGTGGAGTGACCTTCATTCATATGAAAAAAAAACATACAACATCATGTACAAAATGTACTACTTGGACCCTGGTATAATTTTTTTTTTTAACTTCACTCACCAGTTTACATGGGCCTGCAGGCCTATGCGTGAACTTTATTCAACGAGTGAAGTACCGACCATTGGCTCATTGGGGATTCGTACCTTGGAAATTGCTCTCCCCAGTCCGAAGCCTTAGCTACTGAGCCACCACGCTGGCAACACAATATCAATCCAATACAATATCCTCTTGTAGGTAATTGGGAAGTCAGAGAAGAGTAATACATTAACATAGTTCTCTCAGATACATTTAAAACCAAAAATTCCAGCCTGAAAGGTGCATAAGCTCTTCACTACTTAATGAGAAAGATCGCCCGTATCTTGATAATCGGCGTCTTGGGAATAAATCAATAAATAACAAAATAACAATCAAGAATTTCTCGCCTGTTCCAAGATTTTTTCTTCAGCTAGGATTTATTCATCACAAAGATGTCCTTGTTATTTGTAGCTTTTATTGGTGACCTCTTTTATTTTGCCCAAATGTTCAGGGGATCTGTACCCTAGTATTGGACACAATGATTGCTGCTAGTCACACTTTTCTCTTAATTTAATGAATGAAGTGAAGATTATAAAACATATAGAGCTTCAACTGTATTAATGCACAGTTGTATTTTAATGGAGTTACACAATTGATTTTAAACACAATTAGATTTCCCATCCAATGTTAAATATTGAGTCTCAAAATATCAGCTGTTTTTGTGGTCCATTGTGGAGCGCTAGTGTAGTTCCGTGTAAATGTAATGCAGTTTTAACCAGCTGTGTTGCGGACCTCATTAACTAACAAAATTACAGGCATAAATATTCCTATTAGATGGAATATCTATTGTAGGAGGTATATAATCAAGGGTTACACTCAGATAAAGGATAAGTGGTATAGAGGATTAAAAATAAAGTTCTTAATTTTATTTCAGTTGTGTTCAGGCTTATTCATTCTTATTTAAAAATCTGCTCCAAGATCTGATCCAAGACCTATTTTGCTTCTTTTTATCATATTGTTAATATAAATGGAGAGTTCTATTGTTGAGTATTTGACATTTTCTAATAATCTAAGAATTTCTTTTCCAATCTTTCAGCTATGCAAAAACTCTCAATCAGCGAGGCAATAATATTAATTTCTTACAATACTAACACAGCTGGTACATTATAATGATTACTAACTATTGTAAAATACAAGCTGACAAGGAAGCAATATGGAACAACTTTGCTGGGGTAACAGGCAGAAAGAATTAATCGATTAAAACATCCACTGAGAACTGAGCTTGGTTACAACATAATCAAATATGATGAAAATGAAAAATAGTATATAAGAGTACATATGATTTACTATTTTCTTATCTAACTGGGGATCATTGGAAAATATGAAACTACAGGGTGTGGCAAAATGATCTGATGGTTTTCTTTACCTTACAGTTGAGCGAGTAGGTAGTGGGTGGAGGTGGGGATATGCGTTTTGCAGAGCCCACTCGTGGACATTTTTAGTAGCCATGGAGCAGTGGTCGGCTGATCATCGTGTGCTTGTTGTCGAGGCGTTTTTTAAAAGTGACGATTCCTGCGTTGCAGTTCCATAGGTGTTTTAATGTCGGTCCAAAAGGAAGAGTTCCAAATCGTAACAATTCTGCTATGGGTGAGTAACTTCAGAGCTACCGGTTCTGCGTTAAAACGGAAGTCGACAGGCCGTCCAAGGTTAGCCAGGACGCCAGAGAACATCGATCAAGTAAGACAAGCTGTGGAAGCAAGTCCTCGACGCCCGGCTTGTAAACAAGCTGCTGCTTTGCACATGTCTGATAGCTCGGTAAGACGGATATTGCATTTTGATCAGCATTTTCACCCATAGAAGTTAGCTATTGTTCAGCAGTTAAAGCCTAATGACTATGCAAAGCGGAAAGCATTTGCAGAACAAATGATTAATCTCATGACTGATGAAACAATTCTCATTATGAGCGACAAGGCACATTTCCACCTGGACGGTTATGTAAACAAACCAAACTATCGTTATTGGTCACCTAAAAATCCTGAAGAACTGCATGAACGTCCTTTGCATAGTCCTAAGGTTACTGCGTGGTGCGGTGTATCGAAAAGTTGTGTAATTGGACCGTATTTCTTTGAAGAGGATGGTCGAACAGTTACGGTCAACTCACAACGTTATCTGTTCATGTTGAACAACTTTCTGGTTCCTGAACTTCAGAGAAATCATTTATTGCGCAGGAGGATATGGTTCCAGCATGATGGAGCAACTTCCCATACGGCTAATGAGGTGATGGCCTTTTTGAGAACCAAATTTTGTGGCCGAATCATCTCGCGTTTTGGGGACATTGCATGGCCAGCTCGCTCCCCAGACCTTAGCATATGTGATTTTTTCTTGTGGGGTTTACATAAACAAACCACGCACGTTGAATGAACTGAAGGAAGCCATAAGTCAAGAAATCGCCAACCTCTCGTGCAACGTTAGAGAAGATGTTTGACAGCTTCAGTGCGAGATTAGAAGAGTGCTTGGCCAAAGAAGGACACCATTTGAAGGACATTATCTTCAGATCTTAAACTGATGGAACAGGTTGAACTGACGTTATTTTCGTTAATTTACATGGATACTATTTTGTAATAAGCAATATAAACTTTTTGTATTGCTTTTAATTTTTGTGTTGTTTTTATTTTAAAACCATCAGATCATTTTGCCGCACCCTGTATTAAAAAAACCATTCTTGAGATATCCTGTAAGCTGCATCATTGATTACAGTGGCTATACTTATATTCACCGGCTATACCAATCATGTCAAATTAATATTTATTATGGTTTATACTTATTTGTAAAACTTACGTATACTCTTCTTATCTTTCTGAACAGCTTTTAATATTTGGTCTCTTTTCATCTGCCATCTTATTTTCTCCCTTATCAAAACTGTTGTTGGGTCCATTCCATTTATTGCTATAACAAAATCATTAATAATAAATAAACTCTTTAAGAAGTTTTGGGTCTATAAGTTAAAACTTAAGTGATTTCAAAATGCCAGTATATCTTTTCAACAAAGTAACTTAAAACAAGAACAAATCTTAGGTAAAACATTTTGTAGGAATCAAAGAATTGTTGGGTGGTTTGCAGTCACAGGTATAATTCAGGAGCTGGTGGTTAAGAACACAAGGGTATACGGCCATGAGACTGAGATGAGACATTCGCTAAAGTCGTCTACGGCTCAGATAGTCACATGATATTTAGTGGGCACGCAAGAGTGGGCATGTTAGAGTTGAATAAAGATAGAACCAAAACTGCAACTAATTAAAGTTATGTTGTATTTAGATTTAATAACATCTATCTAAAAATCAGCCGAATTTTGCAACATAAAATGTGTCACAGACATATAATAATATCTTGTATATTTATCTATTATATATACAAGCTTAATGTTTCTATTTTGTTTGCAATTATTGTGTTATAAAACTGTCTAGGTCTATTGAAAAAACTATCTATTTGGCTAGCACGTAACATAAGCAAAATATATAAAAAAGACCTTCTTACCTGTACGACTCAGTTTACTTGGATGGATTAATGGAACAGGTATTGAGGGTACAAGTGGAATTGGGTTCAAAACACTTGAAGAGAAAATATCAGAAAGAGTCTGATTAGAGATATGAGAGTGGAGGTTGTTGCATGGGGCAATATGGTGGGGACATTTTGATAAATAGACCTTTGAAAGCGGGCCCACACAATGTGCAACTACTTCAGAATCCATAACAATGGCACCTGAAACAATTAAAACAAAATTATTTAATTGAATTGAGAATGTTTTCATAATTTGAAATTATTGAACACAGTCTGAGGAATGACCAGTTGTCATCATTGATAGTCCTTGGGCAAATTTGTCTGCAGAATAAAACCATGGACTCAAACACTTACACTGAGTAGACATACAAATGTGCTAAAATGTCCCAAAATGTATTTCTTTATGTAATTCTAGGGGTTCGTAAAATATTTGCCAGGATATTTAGCATTTAGATCTACTGCATTTAATTGCATGAAGCACATGAATATTTGTAAGCAACACGAATTCAGATAAGAGTAGTTTGAGAGTAGTTTCACTGTTCATTCTGTACAGCAATGAATTTTCATTTATGCTGAAAATATCAGGGAAAAGAACAGCTGTTCTGGATAAAAAAGAGTTTCATACATCCATATAACAAGGCAACAAACAAAATATTAAGTAAAATATAAGTTTTTTTTATTTTTAGAAGCTATTAACCAGGGTACACATAAACCCAAAGTAAATGGTGCATAGAGAAAAAAGAAGGATTATGTACTTCTCCCGACATAGATGCCCTCCAGCGGCAGTATGCTGCAAGGAACAGTCACATACTAAACCATACATATTTGAACAATAAGCGATTCATTTAAAATGTAATTATTATTTGTAAATTTTTTTTAGATTTCTATTGTTCAGTTTAACATTAGTCTTTCCATATTAACTTCTCTAATAGGTTAGTACGACTACACGAAAATTAAAAACTGAGACGTTATTGGATTTATAATATCTTCTTTACAATGTCTCATTGCTATTAAAAGTAATCCTATAGAATATATCCCAGCTTCACTAAGAAATGTAAACAAACAAGACAGCCAAGTCAGCTTGTTCTTCTTAAATATAAAAAAAGACAACCAATTACAATTGACCATCTTATCTTGAAATGAATGTTTCCTTGGGAATACTGGGAAATTTTACTAAGGTTGGTGAAATTGGCAATTACTAAAACACCACTACATAGGTAGGTAGGTGGGAGGGTCATCACTACTGTGTGCGTATGGGGGGGGACGGGGACGGAAGCGTCAACACCACTATATGAAGTTTAACCCTTATACATGTATGTGTGGGTGGGAGGGATCCCTATCAATTGTAAATAGCAAACTAACCAAGTTTATTTCAAATTAACAAAGGTTGGTGAAATTGGCAACTACTATATCATTTAAACCATTGAGAATACTACAATACAACTAAATTGATTTAACAACACAATAGCAAAGACAATGCTAACACTGAGGCAAGTGGGATCATTGTTGTACTGGATGATCTGTACTGCTAGCTGGATGGTCGGTACTATGAACATATGACTTTACCTGATGGGGAACAGAATCCGCCATGCATGTGCTGTCCACAGGCCATGAGTTTATGTACGGTACCTATACAACATTGCGCTATTTCTCACAGAAAATGTGTTTGTTTTGAAAAATTTGCTATTCCTGCTCTTGACTAAAGATTTGTAAAGTAAGAAAAATAACCAGAATGTGAGCTATATTTTTTCTGGACATCTTTACAAAATTCAAAGTACTATAACAAATATTTAAAAATTTTTTTAGGCTTAAATTGATTTTTTGATAAAAAATAGCCTATACATTTACGTATGACTGAATCAATTTATTTAGAATGCTCAAACAAGCCTGAAATAAACATATGGAATATAAAAGAGAATAATCTAAATATCTTTAAATATATGGATTCTGCATTGGTTTTTGTACAGCTTGTATTATCTAAAATAACGCCCTGGCAATTCTTATAGCCCTATACGTATATCTATACTTATGACTCAGATGCCAACGGAAAAATGGGTAAACATTTTCATCATAATTGATGTTTTTTATGCTGATCACAAAAACAAGCCTAAATAATGGGCCAAGGTTTTATAGTAAATTTATTCATTTAACCCATAACAATCACTATTCATATATCCGATCTGACAGCATACTGTAACTTTAAACGTCTTTTGCAAGAGTTGATATTCCCGTTGACATTCCACGCCTCCAAAAAGAGTATATTAGCTGTTTACCTGGCAGAAATATGCATAGGCCTACATTTTTTATTTGATGGTAGGTTGTTGCCGGCTATAGCCTACTCATCATGCATATCTTGTAGGTCACCAAGCTTGTTCCTTCTGAGGCCCATCGTGTACTTGAATTCTGTGCTCAAGTACAAAATTTCTTTTGTCCTTCCATTTAGGTACAAGAACTCTTTCTGTGTACCTTTTTATGGTTTCTCTTTTTTCAGCTTAGCCGAGGTTACCTGTACTGTAAGGTTAGGAAAGTACTTACAGTCGCTACGCAGCAAACCAGTCACGTATGTTCTCAAAGACAACAATTTGGAAGCTAACGGGAACCCATTATAAAAATTGTCTATGACTACAGAATGACCGTACCCTAAATAGAGAAGAGTCATCATATGCATGACCACTTTCAATGTGTGTCCTTTCCCACTAGTATTGTCGTCTTTGGCTGCATAGATCTTCATTTTGATAGTAAGGCCCTGAGGTTCATTTCAGGCAACTTGATCCCGTTCTTATGACATTTATTTTGAATATACTGTGGAAACACAAGTCTACCCCTCCACAATACCACTGCCTCATCTATAATTATTTCTCTACTGGGGTAGTACACCATCCTTATTTTGTTGATGAAGTAGTCTTAAACATTTTGAATTTTAGATTGACGGTTGCATGTCTGTTCTTGTTCGAGACTGCTGAAATGTAGGCGTTGGAAAATGAGCATAAACCTATCCCTACTCATGAATTTGAGGAAAAAAGATGGGTTATACATGTCAGTTTGCCAATAATCTTCTAAATGACTTAGCATTATATGGCCAGTGTGAAACAATAAAGCTAGGAACACCTTCAGTTCAGGAACAGTAAGGTCTTTCCACCTGTGAATATGTGACTGTGGCATAGCAGTGTTACCACAAAAAAAGTCATGGTCATACTTTTTCCTTTCGCGAACAATGAATTCTAAATACACATTGTGTAACAACAAAGAAAAGAATTTGGCAGGTTGGTTTTTATTAGGGATATTTACTAAGAAACCATCGTTACAAGTAAAGGGAATTCGTTGTAGACCTACAGTATGAGGAAATCATGTTGGCAGGTTGGAGACCGTGGTGTCTTCATCCACGTCAAGGTAGATTTCACTTTCCGCCTCACTCTCATCTTGACTAGTATCAATGTATTCCTCACTCAAAATGTACTCTTCACAAGATTATATTATTTTTAAATAATATAACCATCATTTAAAAAACTAATATATTTGGTTTGCCAATTAGTCATAAAGCAAACAATAAGAATAGCAACAAGACAATACTGTTTTTTTTTTTTTACCTACACTAATATATGAGCGTAGTAAATAAGGACAGTAAATTTAAGTATATTAATTTAAAATATAAATCAATAGAACTGCGTAGTAAGCTGTTCTACACATCATACCAAACCAAGTTAGTTTCTGTTTTTCGAGTTCCATTATATTTACGCTGTTGTAATTTTCACTTTATGATATATTTAATTATACTCGTAGACTCCCTTATTTATAATATACATTAATTTTTGAAACTATAGGCTATACTTTACTTTTACACGTTGTAGTTAATGACTTCACTACCCATACACTTAGAGTGATGATGACCCACCCACCCGTACACGTTATTGTTCAATACAGTGGTCCTAATAATTACAACATGGGAACAATACATAAAAAAAACTCACAGAATCCAGCAATGTGGGGCAAGCAGTAACAACCTTCCTCAACCATGCGCAAGCAGGAACAACCTTCCTCAACCACAGCTAATCTCACACTAACTCAATATATTTTAACAAGATCTTAGACTAGGACTATCACATATTAATCAGAAACGATACTTTAATTATATCCCTTTGAAAACAAATTTTGATTTGTTTCGTGATGAGAAGAATGTGCATGATTACCAAGTCAGTTCAAATTCATATTGAAAGTGAATTTTTCATATTCTAACCGTAAAGTTCATAAAATAATTCTAGGCTAACTTCAAATAGGGTACATTATGCCATTGACTCTTGTACATACACTTTATTACTTGCCTGTGGATAAAAAATGATAATTCAATCGGTATTTACGCAGTTTCTTGCCACCAAACAAATTTGGAACATTTTGCTTGAAATGAGTCTAGAATTGGCTGTATGTTCATGAGATATGCTTTTTATTCTGTGGAAATAACGTATTTTACAGAAAAATTCGAAAAAACCAATGTCAAAACTTTAAGTATTTTTGTAAAATTTCTGTTAATTTAAATGGTATTTTAATCATCTTTTTTACTTATTTTTTTTTTTTGCGCTGAATACAAATTTGAAAACTATTTTGGTCTATTACAACTATTTCTCGAGATATAAAGGAAAAACTATTATCGCAGCGAATTGCGATTAGCGGCCATTATATACAACAACTATTAATCCAAAAAACCGAATTCACCTATATTCCCGCTGGAGGCAAAACACTCGAATTTAACGCAAATTATGAATTTTTGTTGAGAAAATATACAGTTAGGATAAGTTAGGTTATGTTTGGTTGTCAGTAAAAAATGCATTTTTCGAGCAAAAAAAAAAAAAAATTACTACAAAACCAGTTATACTTGTGTTCAGCATAAAAACACGAAAAGTAAAAAAGTTGCCGAAAAATAACGATTTTTAAAAAGTTGGTCTTTTCACCATCAGATAAAAAGTAATTTTTCGATTTTTCGGTAAAAAACGAGTTTTCCGCGAATGAAATCCAACTCCTCAAGGTGGATTTAATTCATTTTAAATAAACTCATATTTAAAAACTTTTTCAAAAAGAAATCGTTTTCAGAGGTGGCAAGAAACCCACATCCATTCATACCATTCATGAATTCAATCAAATAAATTAATAAGAAATTACACCCACCTGTTGTAAAATTAAATCAATCATACGAACTTTAACGAAAACTGTCCCACACTTTTAACTCAAATGTGTAAACAAACACAACCATAAAAATTTGACAACAAACGAACAAACATTTTACACAAACACGTGCTTTATTGAACAAACATCTGATTCTGATTGAGAGCGTTGTGTTTTTCCGTCTACAGTTGAAGTGTTTTTAGCATGGAGTATAGATAGATTACTTGGAGATGAAGGTCAAATATGTTGTTTTACAATTTATAGTTAAATAAGTAAAACCATTGATTTTATACACTCAAGGGTAAAACCTACTCGATTAAACCATACACCACACCTAAATATATTACAATAAGGACGGAAAAGGGGCATATCTCTTCATTCAAATCCGCTCTATGGCTTACAGCCCTATCATAGACCTTCTATTATACCTAGGTATAATAGAAGGTCTATGGTCCTATGATCTTGCAATATACTTTTCACTCAAATTTCTGACAATATTGTAACCCGAACCTATCACAAGGCAAAACATTAGGTTCAGAGATTTCTTGAGAAATCAATTTAATAACAAAATAATCATTAAGGTCTTATTAACAAAGACCTCAAACTATTAATTAGTTTATTGCCTGAAAATATATTCAACTAACACTCAATTCGTTGAAGAAATGCATTAATTCAATTTTGCTATTTTTAGAATTCCCAAAATTGGTTGAATATACTGACTGACAACCATTCTTGCAATAGGAAGGTAGAGAAAAACAAATAAAAAATTGACGATATTCTTTTGACCATTAGAAATAAAATATGTTCAAAATAAATTGAATATCAGCTAAAAACAGCAACATTGCGAGAGACTTTTAACATTAATTTCCCTGACAAAGGAAACTTTAGTCGTGGATTTGTGGTATGGCTAACTTGGACTCTGGACCTAACATGGGAATTCTTTTCCTTTTTATTATTTCAAAACTACAAGTTTTCTTAAATCCGTTATGCATTTGTTGATCAAATACAAATAAGAATAAGTTATTACACACCACACAGTATTTTATAGAGCTAAAAAGCACCTTCATCCGTTTGACTATTACGTTAAAATGCGTTGACTATACGTTAACGATTGGATTGTAATATAACATGCGGGTAAAAGTACAATCAAAAGTTGAGTATATAAAGTTAGTCAATTTGTAAATTGTGTAATATTAAAAAGCATAAGATGCCAAACATGACATGGTATTTCTCGTCGTAATAAAATAAAAGTAAACAAGTAAACATATAACATTATATATAACATTGAATATATATATATATATATATATATATATATATATATATATATTCAATGTATATATATATATATATATATATATATATATATATATATATATATATATATATATATATATATATATATATATATATATATATAAATATAAAGAACAACATTTAGCAATCTTGTGTGATGTTTTTAATATTCAATATCGATTTCTGTCTCGAAAGACCATCTTCAGTTGTACAGAATGAAATAGTTATAAAAATATTTGACTGTAGAATAAATAATTCAACAGGTGATACTATACAAATTTAGATGGATAAGTTGTAGATCTTGTTAAACTTTATAATTTTGCATCTTCATGATAGAATCAAACATAATATTTGAGTGAAATTTTACTTGATCGTTGAGTAATAGTGATGGGTTTTCTTTTGTGTTTTTGTATATGTAAAATTTTTTCAATAGCATATAGTTTTTTACCTTTAGGTCCAAAATACTCAGATTCCTAATTGTTGTTATGAGAGTCTGTTTTTAAAATTTGGGAATAGTTGGGAAAATAGTTTCTTAATTCTGTATGCACAGAGAAAGCCCGAATTCGCATCTTTGAGGTGATGTATTTATCAGTGGCGTAGCCAGGACTCGATTTCGGGGGGGGCCTGGACACCGGGGGGTCTGGGGGGTATGGAATACCCCCCAGAAGAAAGGGGGGTCCGGGGGTCCTCCCCCGGAAATTTTACGATTTTTATTGCGCTTAACGCTATTTTAGACCACTTTTCAGCCTTCAGTGTCACAAATATCTTTGTAAATAGTGAAAGTAAAAGATTATGTATTTTTTAGTTTTCCCCTTATGCATATAGAAAATTTGAAACTCAGAAAATTTGCAATAAAAATTGTCTTATTTAAAAGTTACTGTCTGTTGTATATGTATTTAATTTAATAGTTTGGGTTTTCAATTTTAATTTCTTTTTCTTCATTGATTACACAAATAAGTTAAAACACTTGTTGAACTTAAAATATAATAAATAATACAAGATAATTATAAAAGGATAATAATGACTTAGGCCGTTAGAATATTAAACTGTATTGGAAGATAACTGTATTATTATATTAACTAGTGATGGGCCGATTCCAAAATTTCTTGATTCCGATCCCGATTCCAAAATTTGGGACTCGATTCTGTACTCGATTCCGATTCCTTAATAATAAGTACTATTGAGGATGAAATCATAATACTACATTTCAATTCAATAAATATTAAGCACTTTTAATAATAACTGTTACTATAATAGCAAAATTTAATTAGTGAAATCAATTACAAAAGGGGACATTTAAATGACAATAGGCATTTAGTAGGCCTATATAATGAAATCAACTTTAAATACTGAACAAATAATAAATTCAAATTGGTTAGTAAGAATAAAGAAACTGAATAAACATTCAAAGGCAATACATCTTAGCTGGCCAGTAGGCTATAGTAAATTAAATAAAGTTAAAAGTTAAGTAAATACTACTTAATACAAATAGAAAATGAATAGACATAATATCTTAGACAAAACAATAGAATACAATAGCACTTAATATAATGATCAGCCTATATAAGTACATATTATTATATAACTTAAAACAGTTAAAACTAAAACTATAATATCCAGAAACAAACATTTATAAAAATTAAATCAATTATGGGTGCTTAACAAGCAACTAAATGATTTTAAGTTTAAGGGTATGAGAAATTAATTACAAAAGGGGACATTTAAATAGCAATAGGGATTTAGTAGGCCTATATAATGAAATCAACTCCAAAATACATAAGATCTAATACTGTACAAATAAAAAATTGGTTAATGAAAATGAACATTTAAATTGACAGTACTTCTTAGCTGGCCTATATAATAAAGAAAGCAAATCAGTAAAAATAATAATAATAATAATAATATGTTTATTGCAGGTCCATACAATTCATTACAATGTAAACCTTCATACATAGAAATGAAACACATTAAACATACATTAATTCATACTACAGCGTACATTTTATTTAACCTTAAATTAATACAAGTTCCAATCAACTACTAAATTTTATTTACTAAACATAATTTAAATAAAATACTAAAACAAAATCTATTGGACATAAAAAGAGCTGAATGCAAAACTAAAACAAACATGTACGAAGGTTATTACAATTCAGAAACAATTTATACTGGGACCTACAACTGCTCCCCTAACAGACTAAATAGTCCAATTACAAGGGTCGCAAAACATTAAATAAAATTATTTCACCAATGTCCGCAATTAATAAAAATGAATCAATGGATATTCTAATTGATTAATTTAAGACGGAGAGTTATTGTATAATGTAAAGGCATATATACGTCGTACAATAACTTATGATTTTCCAAAAGCAAATGACACAGACGAGTCAAGAAGAAGAAAGACAATACACTCAAACATAATAAAAAAACAAACTTATAGGTACAAAATATATAGGTACAAAATATATAAATATATATATATATATATATATATATAAAATAAATAAATAAAATAACACGTTAGTAAAAAAAAAAAGTGATCAATGTGAGGTCACTCGACCAGCCTCAAGCAGGCTGCTCTGAAAACCGCTGGCTTCATAGCTACATCCAGATAATAAATCTAGCTACATCTAAAATAAATCAGATGTATTTTAACATGTAAGTTTAATTTGACATTACAACAAAAAGTTCTTGAAAACTCAACACTTGATTTTCAAAATTTCTCATAACAGAAGTTTTCGATTCGGTTTCTTGGCCATTTCATCGAGCACTTGATCTGTAGAGAACGGTACTGGATAGTGTATTGACATCAGAGCAAGACCGTTGAGTCGTTCATTCTCCATAGAGTTTCGAAGGTAGGTCTTTATTCTTTTAAGACTTGAAAAGGACCTTTCTACTTCACAAGTCGAAACAGGCAACGTAGCCAACACTTTCAGCAAGTAATTGATGTGAGCATAAAAGTTTATATCACAAGCGTCCAAAATTGTCATGATGGTTTGAGGTCTCTCTGCTTTTGGGATTTTACACCATTTGTGACACCATAAAATGTACTCACTTTCAACAGCACTTTGTGATGCCTTTTCTGTGTAATAGATTTCCAGGGATTTAAGCTTTTTTACCTCGGCAGGGTTAGTATTTTTGGGTGACAAAATGTCAAAAGCTTCTAGGACACGTCTATTTTTGGAGAATCTGTCTTGAAGTCCTTGGATTAAAGCGTCTAGACAGGGTAGAAACACTATTCTGCGATAATATTCTTCGGGAGTGCTGTGAGGTACATTTCCTCTTTTAGTTTGTTTAGCTGCTTGTCGAGGAACTTCAACTTTCGAACTGAAAACCTCTTGCATAGTTTGTTCAGCTTTTGCGAAAAGATCTGAGAACTCTTTGAAAATGTAAACCTCGGGGTCATTTTCCTTTTCTTTCCCATTACGTATGTCATTTAGAAGATCGACAATGTCGTCTGTATACTTCACAGCTGAGGATAACTCAATATCTGTCTTTTGGAGATATCTAGCTAGTGGCAGAGTGTTATTGAACACAAATTCACAAACATACAGGCCCACGACAAATCCTCCCTTTTCTATCGACGAAAGAAGAGTGGAAGCCGAAGAGGATACAGTACGAACACTTGTAGACAATTCCTCCAAACTTTCTACAATGGCAGGGAAAAGCTCAACAAAGTCAGTAATTGCAACTTGTCGTTCAATAAATCTTGTTTGGCATAAACCTGTCAGACGAGTTTTCTTGGATTCAGGTAGAAGACTTGATATTTTATATTTTAGCAAATCATTGGCAAGAGCATTGTTTCTAAAAAGATTCGTTATTTCCCCAACTAAACCCAAGCAGTTTCTTATGATGGGCACGTTCATAGATTGATTCAGGACCAGATTTAGTCTATGAGCGGCGCAATGAACATAAATAGCCTTAGGATACAGCTCCTGAATTCTTTCGTGTACACCACTAATGTGTCCACTAAAAGTGGAACAGCCATCATAACCTTGGCCGATCATTTTGTTCATATTTAGTCCCAAACTGTTGCAAATATCTAAGATAACCTTAGAAATATTTTCTGCTGACAAATCGGTTAAGCTAGTGAAGCACAAAAAATCCTCTCTCATAACTGGCTGAAGGTCGTTGGACAAATATCTGACGCAAAAGGAAAATTGCTCTTTGCCAGAAATGTCCAAAGTTTCATCGCCCAGAATTGAAAAACACTCTGCTTCATTTATCGATGTAACTATGTGTTTCTGGATCAGGTCTCCACATATATTAATAATTTCGTTTTGAATTTCCGGGCTTGTGTAGGATGCATTGCGATGACTTTGTACAAGATGGTTCTGTAAATCTTTGTCTGTATTTGCCTTAAATCTAAGGAGAGCTCGAAACTTACCTTCCTTGTCCACAGGTTTTTCCATGGTCACAGGACCACTGTCCCTGTGACCTCTTAGAGGTATTTCATTTTCACCACAAAATACTATAGTGTCTATTAGTGGTTTTAGGGCAGCCCTATTTTGTTCTTTCTCTTTTTTTCTCTTAGTATCCAGCATTGTCACTACATCATCGTTTTCTCCTTTGGAAATTTTTAAAAAGTGTTCTGCCGCCACACAAGAAAACTTATGATAGTCAGTATTTTGGTGATATGTAAATTTGTCAACAGCATCTTTCCATTTTTTGAAAGGTGCCGTAATCAGAGAGCCTACTTTTTGATTCGACCCTTTACCCACAAAATCTTTGCCAAATGACACACACCACTTACAGTAAGCTCCATCTTTAGCAGCTGAATACGAAAGCCATGACCATCTATTCAGCCAGTTTTTCTGAAACTTAAGTTTTTTATTTTTAAAATCAGTGGTGGGAAAAACGAATTTCTCGTCAGGAACAAAAAGATAGTTTATCGTCCTTTGTTTCAATTTGTATGCTTGATCTGGAGCTAGAACCTTTTCATTTGAAAAAAGAGCATCCGAAACAGATCCTATATCTATAGATATTATGCTTACTGGTATCGTTGTGGTTCCAACAGACGAGTCAGGTAAGATGGCGTTTTCTTCTACAGGAAGAGTAGAACTAACAACAACTGGAGGTGTAACCGGAACTTCGGGAACTTTATCACTTTCATCAGTCTTGGCACACTTTCTGAAAAATGTATCTATTGTTTTCGTTTGTCTCTTCATTTTTAAAACGAACAATAAACTAAACTCTAAACAAACTCTCAATTATTAACACAGAAGAAATGAAGAAAGCACATATCAATGAAACTGAGATGGTCTGAACACTTGTAAAATGGCGACTGGCGACGGCTGTCGGCTGGTAACATGAGACAGGTGCAGTCGGCTCAAGGTCAACTTATCCGACTATTTACGGTTTCGACCGAACCAGCCCGAGCTCTACGTTCTACCGAGTACGGACGAACTCTCCTGAGTCCCGATCTCTCTTCCACAGCCGAGTGCAGATGTCTGCCGTCTATTGGTATCTGATAGGCGGTATTTAGTCCTCGAAGAATTGTATGTTTTATTATTTATTTGTTACTGTGAATTTATTTATTTATGTAGTTTATACTACGTAGTTATACATATGTACAATTGCTTGTAATACATATATTGTACGTGTACATTTTCCTTTTACTTAAGGGGATTCGTCACCCATTTTCAAACAATTTATTTTTTTGCCCATTTACGGGTGCTGGATCCCCTTAAATAAGATAATCTGCCTTTTCCCTTAAATTTCGGGGGGGGTCCGGACCCCCAGGACCCCCCCCTTGGCTACGCCACTGGTATTTATAACTATAAACATAATTGTAATGAAAGAACTACTTAGGAGGCTTTTAATAGCTGATATACAGTCATTGAAATCGAAAAAATCTAATTATTTTCGACCAAACAGCTTTAAGTATTTCATCATTGATGTTTACCGTGCGATGTGTTGCCCCCCCCCCTCCTTATTCTGTTTGAATACGTAATTCGCACTGAACTATAATCTCTGGCAAATGTTTAGGTTAAGGTTAAGAACGAGTCCAATATTTCATTGACATAAAAATCTGCCATTATTTCATTCAATACTTTAAATTGAATTTGTTGCTATAGATAATAGTAATATTTTCTTAAATTATTGGAAACAAATTACTTTATATTTTATATACATACTTATTGTATTCATAGGCTAACTAACAAACTAGTAAAAAAATAAAAATATTACACACATAAAAAATGTCTAAATAAAATAAAATCTACAGTTCAAAGTACTTGTCTCTAACCGTCAAACATATCCCAAGTTAACGGCCAGTTTGTTTTTGGTAAAAATTCGTTTAAGAATAACTGGGAAGAGGCGGTTTTCTAGATTTAAGTTGCCATGCAAGTTGTGGGTTATCTTGAAAAATGGGGAGATTCAGTGTGGATAGGGACTTTTTAAACTCTCTGAGAAGTATATCTTTGCTTTACGCCTTGTGTGTTTGCTGCCAATGATATCCAACAAGTAGCTGAACAATATTAGTTCTGATTCTCACTTTATCTGCTGTTTTCTGTAGGTGAATTTTAAAACAGAGAGATCGGTCTATACTGACCCCCAATTACTATGGATACTCATTGTTGCAGCCTAACACAATCGAAAAAAGATGTTCAATTTCTGATTAGCTAGGCCTAGTCTATAACTTAGGTGAAAGCAGATTATTTCTATCTTTGTTGTATTGAGCTTTAGCTTCCAGGTTCTATAATTATGATTGAGGGTAGCTAATCAAGTGGAAATGTTCTCTCTGTCTTTGATATGCCTTCTTTCTCTGGGACTCGAGCACACTTTAATTAACCTGTAGCTTAGGGTGGGGTACAGACATCACAATAATCTAGAACACGGAATTAAGTTGAAAAATTTAAGTAAGAGACCCTTTCTCCAGACTCTGTCATTGGCTGCTGAAAGATCTATGAATAATGTTGTCGTTTCTTTTTTCTTTTCAAACCATTCTCAATTAAAGCTATCAAAGAAAGTACTTGGTCTCAACTTTTATGACCAGGTCTAATACCAACCTGTTCAACAGGGATGCTGTCATTGAGAATATGTGATATTGTTTATCTTCAAACGGCTTAGCCATTTAATTACAAAGAACCTTAACAGTATAACATACATATTATAACTGTGTTATATAACATTGATAGAAAATGTAAATAACAATGAAAGCAGATATAATAAACAAGTATGACATTAGTAAGATGATGACATATTTGTAAAAAACACTACTAAACTAACTAACATGTCGTTGCACTGAGAAGCAACCCAATGAAGTGGCCCTCTAAAGGCACCACCTAATAGACACATTTCAGCACATAACTTATGAGGTTGTACTGATCAAATTATTGATGTAGAGATCGAAGTGAGGATTTAAAAGATGCAGTTGATGGCCAGAAAAATGTCGATGTGATCTGGAAGTGTGTTACCCAGATGCTGAACTCGTACCATAGGACTATTTGCAGCGTAGGAGGTAGTTACAGAGGGTTTTGCAAAGAGGGCTTTAGATCTTGTGTTAGAAGGTACTCTGAAGTGATTTCTGTCCAGGAGATCAGGGCAGTAGGAAATTCCATTTACCAGCTTGTATAGGAACAGCATATCATGATTGAAGCACCTTGATTCAAGGGAAGGAAGGTTTAAAGTGAAAGAACAACTTGCACAGGTACTTATCGATATCAAAATCCAAGTTTCACACCTACAAGTCTTAAGAAACGCCGTTGGACCTTAAGACTCTCTCTTGCCAATGTGGCATTGAAGACTGTTAGAAGCCAATATTTTACTTTTGTACCAGCAAGTTTTAGAGACCAACAAGAGGTTACTCTTGTTGGCGAGGCCAAAAATCACCTTGGATTTGAGTGGCCACAAGAGTAAGTAAGTACCAGCAAGTTTTAGAAATTCCAGGAATAGACATCCATTCCAGCAGCCTTCCCACCTGACAGAGCCGTGACCGTCACATCTTGGAGTAAAGGACCTACACACTTCTAAATGTGTATGTGGACTTTTCTTGATCTTATTCAGATTGTATACAGCCTTTTTGTCAGAGTGGTGGTGAGTTGACTTAGACAAGTCGACAATGCGTTTTGCTATGTCCATAGGTATCGGGTGCAGCCCAGTGCTATTTTCAAGGGGCTTACCGGTGGATGGTTTTCGAAGGACCAAGCCTGACTACTGCTGTGGTTAAAATTTAGGCTTTCTTCTATTTTTACCCACTTTTCTCTTCTAGCATTATAAAGACAGTCCAGCAAGGAAACAGCTGTGTTAGAGTTTTCGGTGTTCTTAAACTCCTTGTTGCATAATCAACATTCTCGGCTCCATCCTGGTATAAATTATTTTCTGACGTCCCTGGGGATACACTCCTTGGCAGAGAAAAAGACAAAGCTGGTGAAACGATCATAATTCTTTATTAAAGGTGGAATGAACCTGACACCATGTTCAAGCCTTGATGTAATGGCCTCCCAGTCAGCTTTTTTAAAGTGCCGTATGAGATGGGGAAAAGAATGGACGATATGAACCTGAATTCCCACAGTTATCAGAATAGGCCTATGTTGTAAACATGGGAAGGCAGGAATAACACGCCTCCTAATAATTAGGGGTTTTAGAGACCGTTCACACGATCAGAAGAATAGGTCCGGGGAATAACCCCGACGCCAACGAGCTGAGAAGAAAGTACTTGTATCTTTGAATCAATTACAAGAAATAAGTTTTTGATTTTAGCCCAGTTGGTTAGGCTTTTATCGACGTCCGACGAGGAAAGCAATTGGCTGAGGTAACTGTTTAAGTCCACAACACACAGGACAGGGTGTTTGAAAACTGGAAGTACTGCGTCTGACCGTAAGATATTAGGTGGTTTATACATATTCACTATGGTTGTGTCAGACACTTTTACTGCCAGTATTAAAACATTGTGATCACAACTTTTGTGTAGGGTTTTAATCTCATCAATACCAAGCTTCACTTACGTTTATACACCATAAGCTCTATGTCCAATAGCCTCCTTCAGTCTATACTCAGGTATATAGCCTCTTGCAATGCATTCTAGTTATTCAATGTGTGTTTCTTGTGTGCAAGGACATCAACGCTGTTTTCTGAGTGGACATTCTCTACACACTCACACTTAGCTCTACTCAGTCCCTCAACATTTAAATGGCAGATACTCAAAACAACCTATATCTTTATAATTTTGCTGGCCCTGAGAAAGGAACGATTTCTTTTTAGCTGGAATAATGGGACTTATTACAACTTCCTCCATTATTTTTCTCATTTCACTATGTTTATTTTATTTGGTACCTATTACAATCATCAATCAGCCGTCCATTATTTGTTGTCTAAAGGGAGAAAAAATAAAATAAAAACTATTTTTAGCATATACCCAGGATCATCGCTAATTATGAAAAATTTCATTTCATCTGCCTATATCCTAAGAACGTTAAAACCTATAAAATATTGTAAAGCGTAAACACATGTGTTTGACCTTAAATTACCATAAGATCACCCAGAGCTTCCAAAAACGAATTTTAAAGTTGGCTGCTTTATAGGAAAAATTACACCAGAATTTGAATCACTGAAATTCAACAATGTTAAGCTAAGACTGTTAATGTGATTGGAATTTTAGATTCACTCTTGTTGTTTCAGAAGTAACATATTTCCTACTGTTGGATTCAAAAAGCAATGTACTCGAGTTTGAACTTCTGCTACAAAATAAATACTCATCCGATTTCGTTGTGTTGTACACCAAAATTCAGCTTATTTAATTCTATGTAATATAATATAACTTAAAAATCTTTTTGAAGACTACGAATTTGTTATAGCGGGTAGAATAAAAAAAAAAAAAAAACGAAATTTTAGCACTTTTGGAGTAAAGCTCAACTTCAAAAATTTCTAAAATAAAAATACCAAAGATACGTAAGTGAAACTTTACTCACATGTGAAGAAATTTGTTTTTTTGTAGTCTATCCAAATTCTAGAATTTTTACTTTTTACAAAATGTTTGTTGTAATTTTTGTAAACCCTTGTATTCTTAAAAATGACTGATCATAACAACTTCCAAAATGGTTCAAAAATACCGGATTGAAAACAAAGTAAGATTATAAGACGGTAAGTGGGATACAAATTTTGCGATTTTATATCACATGATACATCAACAGACATCGGTGTGCGTAAGTCTCACAATATCCCTCAGGTATATACACTTAGTGGTGTAAAGAGGGAGGAAGGAAGGAGACCGTTAAGTTCCTCCAGCCGATGGCAGAATCGACTACACTTCCCCACTCATATCGTCACCTAACGTTATTGCGGAAGTAGAAGCTTGTCTTTACATCCGGCGAAAGATGGATGATTTCATTATTACAACTTACTTACACCATAAATAATTAACTAATGCCTATTAATTTGAGTTTAATTAATTAATTGCCTATTAATTAAAACAGTGGTTAACTAATTCTGTTAAAAAATAATTTGTTGAACCATTAAATTGATTATGTATAAAAATATTAACGCTACATCAAATAAGACAATAATAAATCTATCATTGTATTAATTCTATGTGTAAATAAAATAAATAATAATACATAACGTAGTCGAAAATAAGAGGCATAAAAATACTTTACAGCCTTCTGCTGTATTTGATTACTACTCAAATTCCCATAAACATTTTAGGATAAACATTGCATCGATGTTAGTGATGAGTGATGATATTTTAACACATACATAAAACAAATAAGAAATATTAATAATGTAAATAAAATATATGGGGAATTACTATTTTTTACATTAATTGAAGAAACATGTTTATTGATTTGTTACTAAAACGTATTGAATGAAATTCCAAACTACCACACTGAAATAAATGAAGTGTACTAAATATACCGTTGAAACACAAAGGGTCATAACAGACTTGATCTGTTAAATGGAGGGACATCCATCGCATGAATTAACATGAAAGCCTTTGGTAGTGTCCTGTCTGACGAACCTTTATGTGTAACTAACTGCCAAACCCTTTTCACCAATCCAACATATCACAATATGGTGTGATAGATATTTTCAAGCAAAAAAAATTAACTTGTGTAATTTATTATAGTGTTTATTTTACTTCCATAAAATAGTTTTTTTTATTCATGTTCTATAGGTGCTCAGCATTAGTTTATTGTTCATCCGTTACTAATGCGTTCTTACGAATTATGTCATCCTTAAATTCTTTTTCATAAGTTTATTGAGATGACTCAGCATTATGGCCATGCTGAACTCACGGTTGCCGGCGTGGTGGCTCAGTGGCTAAGGCTTCGGACAGCGGAGGGCAAGTTCCAAGGTTCGAATCCCCACTGAGCCAACGGTCGGTACTTCACTCGTTGAATAAAGTTGACGCACAGGCCTGTAAGCCCATGTCAACTGGCGAGTGAAGTTAAAAAAAAAAAAAAATTGCATCATCATCGTAAAAACGGTATATAAAACAAAGAAATGCCTGCTTTCTTTGTAACATGAAAAACAGCGCAGATATAAAAACATTCTGACTGTTGCCAACAGATTTTTTTTGAATTAATTTGTATCTGAACAGATATGAACCTATTATTTTCATAACTGATAGATACTATGCAATTATTGTTTACGGTAAAAATAAAATCTGGGATATCTTTATATGTCAGCGTAAATTCAATCCTTTCTAAAGAGGCTTAAGTGTTCAAAATAAAATAAAAATAATGTGAAAACCAAAAGTATTTCATAACAAATGAAAAAAATATAATGAATAAAAATAATGAATAAATATAATGAATTATGTGTTTCGACCAAATTAAGAATGTTTTTTTCGACAACCAACAATTCCGTAAACTGAAACAATATTTTAGTGAACAAACATTTGGGGTTAACAATAATACTTTTATGAACGCAAATAAACTTGAATTTACCTTCTCATATGGAATTTATTTTATTCAGTTAGTATTCTTGTCTCTTCAACACTGAGGTTTCCATTAAACTGAATTTCCGGACTATGGCAATGTTATTACTAACAATACCACCTCTGATATGTTGACTCTGACTTAATTACAACGATAAACAACGGAGTCCAATCAATAGTTACGATACCACCTCTGATATGTTGACTCTGACTTAATTACACGATAAACAACGGAGTTCAATCAATAGTTACGATATCACCTCTGATATGTTGACTCTGACTTAATTACAACGATAAACAACGGAGTCCAATCAATAGTTACGATACCACCTCTGATATGTTGACTCTGACTTAATTACAACGATAAACAACGGAGTCCAATCAATAGTTACGATAACACCTCTGATATGTTGACTCTGACTTAATTACAACGATAAACAACGGAGTCCAATCAATAGTTACGATACCACCTCTGATATGTTGACTCTGACTTAATTACAACGATAAACAACGGAGTCCAATCAATAGTTATGATACCACCTCTGATATGTTGACTCTGACTTAATTACAACGATAAACAACGGAGTTCAATCAATAGTTACGATACTTTGATTATTTAAAAATAAAACACATGCGTGGGTTTAGAACAAATAATATTTATTCTCCTTCTTAGCCTAATTGTTAAAGTTATTGAAAAATCATACTAACATAATTTATATGTCTACAAACCCTATTGGAATTTAATATAAAAAAGGTTTCTCTGAAAGTGACAACAAGTTAAAATATGACCATTAGTTGATTTGGAGGTAGAAATATATTAGACGTGCACCTACCTCACAAACATTTCCCTCGGAAGTTTAATGGCTGACTGCAAATTGGCTTCCTGCTGCCGCTCTTCCCCTCACCACCAGTTTTGCCGGAGTTACATAAGGCGAACAAAGAACTTTGCTGGTGATGGCAGGAAAGCTGCAGTCAGGTTTCGTAGTGTTTGTACATGTTGAAGGAGAGAGCACTTACATAACATCTAACAGAGACTTAGAACTGAAATTAAAATAATTAACTAAAAACGGTAACTTGTTTCTTTTTTCATATTTTTAAAACCTCGACACCATTGTATGTGTATTGGTGGGTGGGCCAATATCTCTGTACGTGTATTGTTTACTTAGATGGAAGCAAGCCACTTCGGTTTTTTATGGGTTAGGATTTAGCTTACAGGTTCTAAAATATTTTTTGAGGGCAGCAAGGTCACTGTGAGTGTTTCTTCAGTAGCTACTTCTGAGTGTTTCTTCTTGTATTGAACTGGAGCCACCACTCAACATGGTCTCTCAAGACTTCTCTTGTAATGTCCATGCTGCGAAATTATCAAAAGGACTGAGTGACGCACTTATCGCATATAATCTCCTCAACATTTACCCCCTAATAGCTGGGTTACAGCTCTCTGTTGTACCATATAGTTACTAATGGTTTAGCTTTACGGACATCCATCTATTCATATTCTATTCATTTCATCTAAACATACGGGTGAATTGTTTATGAAAATGTAATCAAGTTATTTTTCATTGAATTTAAAATAAATATTTAACCAATCGTATATGAAGAAAACTTCAGTAGACCATGATTCGCTACATATGACGTTAATTGGGCAAGAATAAAAAAAAACTTGTTCATATGAAAGATGTGTAATGAGTGCATATGTAATGTAATTAAACAATTTTAAATAGTTAAAGTAAATTATATGGTGCAAGTAAAATTTGATTACCAAAGCAGGTAATCAAATTCTTTGAGACAATTCTAGAGCAGAGCAAACCTTACTTACCGATTTGGCGTGTTTAATTTGCCAACTGCAGAATTACAACCAGCATACTTCTGCTGCCTCCTTGAACTGTAATTGAAGTTTTCTTATCTGTATTTAATTAAATTAGTATACAATTATTTACATTTTATTAAAAAAA
>JAQJVL010004880.1:0-15000 GCA_035578905.1 Stictocephala bisonia
GGTTGCTGGGTGGGAGGTAAGTAGTGGGTTAGAAACGGCCGTGGATCAGGTGATGAATGGTGAAATATTGGCTGGTGGTGAAGGGTTCTGTAAAGTACTCTACCAATATGGGGGAGTCTGTGGCTTTGGCGAGGTAGTTCTGATTTAGTTGGTTGAGGAACTCACGCAGGGTGGGGATATGGAACAGGGTGTAGAAGTCTCGGGACCTGTGATCGGGGTCCAGTTGATAAGGTAAGCACATGGCGCGTCGATCGGATTTATAGTAGTTGGAGAAAATGATTGTGAAGGATTGTGGTGAGCACTGGATGGGCAAACGTGAGTACAGGGTGGATGATGGCGGTGTAGAGAGAGGTGAGGGTCATGGCAGAACACCCCTGGTGTCGGTTGTTGAGGAAGCGGAGGGCATTGAAACGGGTTGTGGCTGTCTTCTTGGATCGTCGGAAGTGGGATACGAAGGATAACTTGGAATCTAGGGTGGCTCCCAGGTACTTGCAGGTTTTATTCAGTGTAAGTCTGTGGCCCTGGAGGGTGATCGGGGTTTCCTGGTTATCTCGGAACTTTCTGTCTTTGTAGTTGAAAAAGCAGAGCTGGTTTTTAGAAGTATTGATCCTGATGCGCCATTTGGAACAATAGGTCAGGTAATTATTGAGGGTTTTGGTCAGTCGTCTACCGAGTGCTTCGGGGCTTCGGGAGGCACATCAGAAGGATGTGTCGTCTGCGAACTGTGCGAGACCTGTGGTGGTGTTGGTGGGGTTCCTGAAAGTAGGTGAAGGGAGATCTCACACATATAAGATGTAGAGGAGTGGGCTGATAGCTGATCCCTGGGAGACCCCTGTTAACAGTTGGAAGGGTCGAGAAAGGGCGTCCTTTACTCTGACCTGGGCTTTTCTACCATTGAGGAAGTTGGATATCCACTTGATGATGGAAGGGGGTAGTTGGAGTTGGAGGAGTTTGGTTCTGATGCCGTTGTTCCAGATGGTGTCGAATGATTTGTGGACATCCATGAGAGCCATGATGATAGGTGTACTTCGGTAGGAGTTTCGCTGAATGCAGGACACTACCTTGAGGATTTGGTCGTACATGTTGATGCCAGAACGGAAACCAGCCTGGGATTTTGGGAGCAGATCGAGGTCGTTTAGGTGAGTATGGAGTGAAGTGACCAGGATCTTCTCGAAGAGCTTCGAGAGGGACGCTGTGAGGCTGATGGGACGGTAGTTGTCTGGGTTTCTGGGGTTTCGGTTGTAGTATGACATGGGCTATTTCCAGGATTTTTGGTGGTAGCCTAGGAGGAGGATGGATGAGAAGAGGATTGATAGAGCCCTGATCAGCGAAACCGGGGCCTTTTAACCAGAAAATTGGGGATGCCGTCAGGACCAGGGGCAGTGTTCTTCAGGGTCCTAAGCCTGGTGGCAAAATCTAGGTACGTGATGGGTCCGGTCAGAGGGTGGTCAAGGAGACTTGCAAGAGGTACCTGGAAGGGAATAAAGAGGTCGAGGTTCCGTGCAATGGAGGCATTGGTTCGATTGAAGTGGGCAGCGTTAAAGGTGGGGTGGTGGGGTACTGAATGGATGGCGGATAAGGAAGCTCGGAAAGCCTCAGCTCTTCCTTCGGGATCTGCCACGGAGACACCATTCACTGTCAGTAGGACTAGAGGGTTAAAGGGGGTGTTGTGGAACTTGACCAGTCGACAGAAGTTCCGTGGGGTGGAGAGAAAGTCATGATCCGTATCGTCACAAATCTTACAGAGCCTGTCCCTCTTGAAGGCCGCGACCGAGGTTTTGACCCTCTGGACGAGCGCCTTATAAGATCCATGCAAGTATGCGGATCCAGGATCTCTGAGGAGTAGGTGCCTGACCCGCCTCTTTTGTTTGATTAGTGAGGTGGAAAGCGGTACGGGGTGTGTGACCAACTAGTGGGGATAGAAATCCCTTTAGTCCTGATGATGGTAGCGGTAAGGGGGTCGGCTAGGGCGTCAATCTGGTCCGGGGATTGGGGGAGTGTGATGGCCAGGTTTAGTAGGTCAGTGTCTGTAGATCGAGGGAACGCCCCCAATTTGCGTTCTTGTAGTCCGTGATTGCCTTCGGGGGAGGGTGAATTTCCTGGGCATATGAGATGTGTTTGATCTTGAGATTGAGAAAGAGGGGAACATGGTCTGAGCCGATGCTATAGCCTGTGAAGACGTTTATTACCTTAGGGGTGATGGTCGGGGTCATCAGGAGTTTGTCAGGGGATGAAGGGAGATTCACCTCGTGGGTGGGAAAGCGTGTGTAGGGGGTTGGAAGGTGGCAGAGGCCTATGGCGTTGATGAGCGCGACTAGGATTCTTCTCTCTTGTGTAGTGTGTCTGTCGCCTAAAGTCGTGTGGTGGCAGTTCAGGTCTGCCGAAACAAGGAGGCCGTCGTGGAACTGGTTGAGCTGCACCACGAGGTCAGCATGTTCCGGTAGGAAACGGGAGGTATGAAGGGCCACAAGGTGGATGGCGGGCTGTTTGGTGAGATTTACCCTAACCAATAGGGCAAATCTAGGGTCTTTGGGGAGTGGGCCTTGGCAACATCTAGACAGTTTCTAAAGGCAATGAATGGCCAATCCGCCACTCCTTCGGGCATGGTCTCTCCTGATGAAGGAGTACCCGGGGAGTTAAGCTGTGGACGTGGGGGCGAGGTATGTCTTGAAGGTAGTTACACACCTGTCGACTGCATTTAATATTCTATGGGTAGTTTGTTAACCTTTTATTTAAAGACAGAATTGTATTGATAGTGTGGCGTATTAGTTTATTAATAATGTTTTAAGACTTTCTATTGGGTGAGGGTCGTGACCTGACCAACTTCCATACTTTATTAATTCAGATTATTAATATTTGAGACACTGAACCATATTGTGCTTATTTTAAGGCATACATGAATGTTTACATATATATAGGATGAGTATGAATGTCCTATGTAGTTACTTAAATGTAGGATGAGTATGAATGTCCTATGTAGTTACTTAAATGTAGGATGAGTATGAATGTCCTATGTAGTTACTTAAATGTAGGATGAGTATGAATGTCCTATGTAGTTACATAAATGTAGGATGAGTATGAATGTCCTATGTAGTTACATAAATGTAGGATGAGTATGAATGTCCTATGTAGTTACTTAAATGTAGGATGAGTATGAATGTCCTATGTAGTTACTTAAATGTAGGATGAGTATGAATGTCCTATGTAGTTACATAAATGTAGGATGAGTATGAATGTCCTATGTAGTTACATAAATGTAGGATGAGTATGAATGTCCTATGTAGTTACTTAAATGTAGGATGAGTATGAATGTCCTATGTAGTTACATAAATGTAGGATGAGTATGAATGTCCTATGTAGTTACATAAATGTAGGATGAGTATGAATGTCCTATGTAGTTACTTAGATTCTCTTCTTAACCCTCATATTACATTACATTAACTAGCTTACATCAACCTTCACTCAGTATATGGATCCTTTACAATATTACTTAAGTATGGACGTAAAGCCCTGGTGTATACATACAGTTCTTGTAAACCGCTCTATAAATACCACTCAGTTGTATAACCACAGTATGCTCAACTTCATACAGCTCCTTTAATGTTTGTATGTATTTACTCTGGTATTTATTCACTTCTTACACAATTAAACAATTCTATTTTCAGTGCTGTAATTACACATTTTTCGTAAATATATAACCAAATACAACTCTATTTTCTTCTCTGTATTTATCTTGGAGAATTTATCTTGGAATTCTCGAAAGGTAATCTGATCAACAATCAAAGAGGTGTTTTTTGTTTGTTTTTTTAGATAGAATAAAACAAAACTGCTCCCTTCATAATATAGTACTATATTTTCTAACCCATTTTTTCTTATTTTTTTCAACTATGCAATTTATATGTTATCACTGCATCTGACCTGTTCCTCTCTAGCAAAATGTCTTTAACAATTATTTATTTTAGAACTTGTAGCTAATAGACGTCAAACCGATTATATATAAACTTTCACAAGACACGCTTACAATTTCTAGATCAATAATTATTTAAAATGTCTCTTCTTTAATTCAATTATTGGGGCAGGAACAAACATTCTAAGGTTTATGTGAAAACAAACTTGAAACTAACCACTAAAAAATAAAGTGGAGCTAAGGCAATCCATGTGCTGTGAACTAATGTCCACTTCAAGTGTTCTTGAAGTGGACATTAGTTCACAAAAAGATAATTGAATGATTTGACAAAGAGTTCCACTTTACAATAGTTTTAGGAAATTTTAAAATTATTTAGAGGAAAGATTTTAAATCAGTTTCCAATGTATACGATATGACATTCACTTGAGGAAAAGTGCAATATATATATATATATATATATATATATATATATATATATATATATATATATATATATACAAACAGACGCACTGAAAGAGTTTGTATTGAAGTTACTCTAAAATATTTAAGTATATAAAATAACATTGACTAAAACTTTATTCATTAAAGGTAGATAATACTTTGTAGGATTTATTTTAAAAATGTGATTATCCTACATCTCATTATAATATATGTATTGAACGTAATAAATGTTTTACAAAAAATCTCTGCTTTAGTCAAATGAAAATTGTTTCTTACATAGTTAAATAAACTAAAAATGCTTCAATACATAATTAAGGTTTTATTTAATATATATATATATATATATATATACTTACATACATATGGTACGTCTAATTTCCTGTTTCATTACGGCTCTTATAATGAATCTTAGAACATCAAGTGTATTTAACAACGACATGTATTTACATAGGTTGGTTTAGAAGCATTACTATTTACTTTGAGAAGGCTGTATAAAGATTTATTATCTTAACTTACGTCTAATAAGAGTATAATATGATTAGTTGTGTGCTGTTATCAACAATATTCAGCCACTTGAAATTAGGCCAATCATACCACGGGTTAAAACGATAATCATATAAAACCATGTCATATTTAGAGACAGTTAAACAAACGGCAACTCATTGATTCGGCTTGTAGCAGAAGTGGAGCCTTGCATTGAAGGGAGTCAACAAGTAAAGATGCTTATTACGTAATTGTCATGAGACCATAACTTTGTTCAGATACAGACCCAATTTGGTCAAGTTTAACGGTTGACAATTTACAAAGAATATATGTCAATTAATTCCATAAATGTTTGAAGACATAACAGAAGTAAGTAAACTACTTGACTCACTTTATTTTGCATAAAGTTAGCTAAAATCCCTGTGATAACTAGGACGTACATTCATTTATTTGTTTGATTTCAATCGCTATAAAAAAAGTATTCGTAAACATAGCTTATCGTTTAATTTTATAAAACTATAAGTGACGGGTGATTTAAAAATATAAAAACATTATTATTTATTTACTATATATCATTTATAAAACAATATAATGAAAGATCATGTAAATTCATAGTTTATCATTATAAAATGCAGGGTACTAATGAATTTAAAATATAAAGACTCGTGTCTATTGCAGATAATAGACGTAAATACGACTGAAAGCGTAATGCAGGATTACTGCCGGACAGTACTTGGGTGTATCGGAACTACATTGGATCAGTTGTTGGGTATCAGCATCGTGCATATGAATGTCTATTGCAGATGAGATGTACTGTAAATACGGCTGAAACCGTAATGCAGAATTGCTGTTGGACAGTACTTGGGTGTGTCGGAACTATAATGGATCAATTATTGGATACCAGCATTGTATCTACTATTGTATAATTGAGTTATAATGCTATGTAAGGCTCTATCCGTAATGCAGGATTACTGCCGGACAGTGCGTGGTTTTATCATATCGGCAATATTTTGATTATTACGGAGCTGTTCTGTATTAAGTCTAACGCATCTATTTGTAAGTAATTACTACTGTGTTACGTGCTGTAATGTAGAGGCCGGTAGTTCAGTAAGTCACTCAGTAACGTTCAAGTGACTCTTTCTATCAGTATAAAAAAGCAATACAATAATGGCATTTTAACAATACAGTGTGTCCGGGCTAGAGGTATCAAGAAATAACTAACTCGTTTGGTATAACAATTTAATTTTTATTTTAAAATAACTATGCTAACATGTTACAAATACAATCAAGATTGTTATCTTATTTAGTGGAGTTCAATGTGATCACTATAAGTCGCTCTCACATGGTCCAATCGGTATTCAATATCCCGCCATGTGTTTGCGAGCATTTCTGGCGTTATCTTCTCAACTGCAGCCACAATCATATGCCTTAGTTCCCGTAAACATTGTACTCTTTGCTGATACACGAAATCTTTGATGAACCACCATGCAAAGAAATCCAAAGGGGTCAGATCTGGTGATCTTGCCGGCCATGCAATAGGCCCTCTTCTACCTATCCAACGACCAGGGAATTGCTCATTAAGAAAATCTCGAACATCATTGTGGTAGTGTGGTGGAGCACCGTCTTGCTGGAAAATGATTTTTTCTGGAATTTGGGGTACTGCAAAGTTATGTAACATGTCCAAATAAATGTGGCCTGTTACTGTTTGTTCAATGAAAAAAAGGCCCAATAATTGCATTATGCATCAGTCCCAGCCAAACATTTATTTTTGGTGTGTCTCTTTCATGCATTACTGAGGCATGCGGATTTCTTGACCCCCAACTACGACGCATCTATGCCCCCATTAATGCCATCCAACATCTCGTTAGCATATTCTAGTCTCAAAGGACGATCATTTGGCATTATCTGGTGAAGCAGCTGAATCTTATATGCACGAAATTTGATCCTTTTACGTAAAATGTCATGAACTGTTGATTTAGGAAGTTTCAGTAATCTATAAGATGATCTAATTGATGTACGTGGAGTCTGATTTTAAAAATTGCGCACGTTGTTAATTGCTTGTATACTTACTTGCTTCTTTACATGCTTTCCAGTTTTTTAAATCAAAGTTCCATTAGCTTGAAGTGTTCTGTCTCACAGTAAGATTGTCTTTGAAGTTGGTGGATTAATGTTATAATCACGAGCCCCACGTTAAACACGAGTTACAGATTTGTACTCTGCAAGCCACAACACGCACTGTACCTTTCGTTGTAGGGTCCACATTTTTTAACATAAGAAACTTACAGCCAAATGACAACCGTGACAGCAGAATGACTACAGTCAATTATATGAATTTGAAGCCAACAATGTTGTTGTAATCAGCTGACTTCTCAGTAAACATCATCATAAGGCTGATAATCGCGTTAGTGGCTAAGTTATTGTTACCGTCAGAGATGAATCAGCTTCGTCACATGGAAAGACTGCATTTTCTTTAACTGGTAATTTTTTGGCAATGTGTGTGAGATATGACCGTTAATCTTTACACATACAATCTTGGTATTATTACTTACCATCTGTAGTTTTAATTGAAAAAAAAATTAACACCCCGGATGGGAATATTTATTTATTGATACCTCTAGCCCGGAAACCCTGTAGTTATTTTTTAATAGATATAGGTTTGACTGTGTAAATTGGATTACTTGTTGAATGGCAGCATTGTATTTACTGTACTATCTCTAATGGAGGCCTAATGCATGATAATGCACTGTGAATACTGTTGCAACTATAATGCAGGATTACTGAAGGTATTACGTCGTAGTGATCGTTTATACGGGACCTATGGGTTGTAGTATATTCTGCTACATATATGAGTGAAATAAATAACGTACAGTACAAGTAAACGTCACACAATACAAATTTATTACAATATAAGCACAAAATGCACAAATATATTACAATACAAGTACAAAATGCACAAATATTATGGTGATCGACTTCGGTGAACCACGCTCACCTTCCTCAAACCAGAGGGATTCACAAAAGAATGGAAAATGGTGTTCAACAACTCAATTTATACGTCTATGATCACGTGACCCCATTGGCTGGAATTGTCAAAATGGTGGCTGCTGTGATATTATTGGTTAATCCCTATTGGCTGTTACTTCTGTTCTTTTTAGTCGATGAAAATATATTATTAAAAACTATTTCGGAATCAAAATTAACCTGTTCATTCATTAATTTATCACAATCCTTACATTTTTCTTTAAAAATAAATAACTCTTCCTAAGCATTCATAATACGACTCTTCTTACAAACTTTTAGAATATCTACATTTTCATCTATTTTATTCAAACTGTGGCTACAATTCAGAAGGTGTTTAGCTACATTAGATCTTTCAGGTTTCTTGTTTTTAAAAGCGGAGACATGGTTTTTATTATTTTGCTAAAATTTACAGTCTGACCTATATAAAACATATTACAATTATTACAGTTAATCCTATATATGCCTGAATTATTGAATGTATCTTCACTTTCAATATTCGGATGTAAAATATTGGACATAGTATTACAAGTCTTAAAAGCTACTGATAAATTGAATTTCTTAAATCTATTACCAACTCTTTGTGTAAACGGTCCATTGTAATGGAGGGATACATACTTCTTTTCTTCTTTATCGGATTTTTCTTTTTTAAGTGTTGTTCGTCTATCGTCTCGAATTTTATTTTCTATTTTCTTTTTTATTCTACTTCCAATTTCATCAATCATTGATGCCTTGTATCCATTTGCAATAGCTATTGATTTTATTAAATTTTAGATAAATATTTTGGATTAATTAAACATTTTAGCCTACATTTTAGATAAATTAAAAAAAGGAACATGATATCATATTTTACACCCGTTATGTCGATGATATTCTGGTTTTGTTTAACGAGAAATCATGTAATGATTTAGATAATATGTTAAATATACTTAATTGTCACCACCAGAAGCTTAGTTTTACCAGTGAATTTGAATATATGAATGAAATTAACTTTTTGGATCTAAAAATAATTCGTGATCATAACAAACTGTCGTATAGAATTTTCAGGAAACCTACTCAAACCAATTGTATAATAAATAACAGTTCTGTCCATCCCCTGTCTCACAAAACAGCTAGCTTCAGAATCAGAATCAAAATCAGAATTAGAATCAGAATCAGAATCAGAATCAGAATCAGAATCAGAATATCTTTATTGATAACAGAAATACCTCTGCATAATTGCGTCAAATTATCATAATATACATGCTATACATAATATTTACAAAAACAAAGAACAATAAAATAATTAACAGTATCCTTAATAAACTAAAGACTCGATTACAATTTATTTAGGTGGCCGTCTCTTAATTACTGTTTACAGGAGGAGAGGTGGACAAAAAATCCCCGACAACGTAGAAGGCCTTTTCAAGGAACAAGCTTCTTGCCCCCCTCTCAAACCTTCCCACATCGCCATCCGCTTTAAGAGTCTCAGGCAGTGCATTGAAGAGCTGGGCCCCTCGGTATCTTAGGTGTCTTTCAAAGAAACTTGTTTTGTGAGAAGGAATTTCAACATTATTTGTTGGCCTGAGGTTGTACCTACTTTGCTTGTGATCAACGCGGAACATTTGAGGGTGTTTCTTTACAAAAGTGACACAATTGAACATGTACAAACAAGGAAAAGTTAATATTTTTTTCTGCTTGAAGATTTCACGGCAAGATGCCCTGTACGGTAAGTTAAAAACCATCCTCACTGCTTTCTTTTGTAGTTTAAAAACGAAATTAGTTCGAAAACATTCACTCCCCCAAATTGCAACAGCATATGATAAATGTGGAAATATCATCCCATAATATGCAGTAAGAAGCACCTTAGAATCAGCGAAAGCAGCCAAGTTCCTCAAAACAAATATGCCAGAGCTCAGCTTATTGCAAACATAATCAATGTGATCACCAAACTTCAAATGTTTATCTATCCATATGCCAAGAAACTTTGTTGAGTCACAAACGTCGATCACATTATTTCCAATCAAGTAGGAAGATTGACTATTTTCTTTTGAGTTAGATATAGAGAAATTCATTACCTTCGTTTTTGTGCTATTGATAATTAATTTATTGTCAACAAACCACTGGATAATCTTCTCACACTCACCAAAGACTCTCGCCACAAGATCCTCAATGGTTTTTGCCTTCAGAGAAACCTCGGTGTCATCACAATAAAGACAAATCTCAGCAAAAAGTTCAGATATACAATCAGGCAAGTCAACAATAAAAAGGAGGAAAAGGAGTGGACCCAAAATAGATCCCTGAGGAACGCCTATGTCAATATTGGATATTGAAGAATTCATAGATCGCCGACAGCCAGTACCATCCGTATAGGGCATTTGAACAGTTTGGGTCCTTCCACTCAAGTAAGAAGCAATATATATACAACTTACTGTTCAGAAGTAAGTTATATAGGGCGTATTCAATAGCAGTGTTGCAGATAGAAGACAGGAAATAAATTTAATAAAATCAATAGCTATTGCAAATGGATACAAGGCATCAATGATTAATGAAATTGGAAGTAGAATAAAAAAGAAAATAGAAAATAAAATTCGAGACGATAGACAAACAACACTTAAAAAAGAAAAATCCGATAAAGAAGAAAAGAAGTATGTATCCCTCCATTACAATGGACCGTTTACACAAAGAGTTGGTAATAGATTTAAGAAATTCAATTTATCAGTAGCTTTTAAGACTTGTAATACTATGTCCAATATTTTACATCTGAATATTGAAAGTGAAGATACATTCAATAATTCAGGCATATATAGGATTGACTGTAATGATTGTAATATGTTTTATATAGGTCGGACTGTAAATTTTAGCAAAAGATATAAAAACATTTCTCCGATTTTAAAAACAAGAAACCTGAAAGATCTAATGTAGCTAAACACCTTCTGAATTGTAGCCACAGTTTGAATAAAATAGATGAATCAGCCAATCAATGTCTATCAGTCTCTGTGTGATGCCCTGGAACAGCTGCATTTCCAGGTTGGTCTCGATCACAGTTTTGTCATTTTTGGAGACTTCAATTTGAACAGCGCTAGCTAGTAGTACTGGGGTGGTTTCTGACTTGATGTATGATACGGCTAGCGCTCTTGGTTTAAATCAGCATAATTGAATTTTTAATGATCATGGCTCCCAACTCGATTTAATTTTCTCTGATCTCCCTTGCGCTGTCTCACGGACTAGGGATCCTATAGTGGCTGCCTATGGATATTGACTTGAGTGTACCTCTATCTGCCGTTGCTTCTCAATTTACTTTCACCCCTAATTACTACAAATGTGATATGCAGCAACTGAGAGCTGAAATCAATGATTTGAATTTGGATTTGGAGCGGTCTGAGGGCGGCAGTGAAGCTAACTTTAATAAATACATCACTGAGCTAAGCAGCATGATTAAAAGAAATTCTCCTCTGAAACGTGTTGGAAGATCTCCTTTCCCTCGTTGGTTTAGCCATGAGCTAAAGTCTATGGTGATTAACAAAAAAACATTGCATAGAATTTATAAGACCACAGGTTTGGGAAGTGACTACATGGCCTTTGCTAGAGCTAGAACTGCATGTAAGGCCCTTGCTGTTGGATGTTACAACTCTTACATTTCACATGTTGAGGGTACTATCTCCTCTGGAAATCCTAAGGTTTTTTGGAGTCACGTCAAGAACCTTAGACGCAGCGACACTACTCCTTTTAGTATGACTCTAGGCAACAGGGAATCTTCTGATCCAACTGAAATGTGCAATTTATTTGCTCGTCACTTCTCCAGTGTCTACTCTGAACCTGTTCAAAGCACTGTGGTTCTACCCTTAAGAAACAACAATGTTTTCATGTCAAAGGTTGAATGCAGCGCTGAGGAGTTTAAAAAAAAATCGATGCGCTTGACGTATCGAAAGGTGTTGGACCTGACTGCATCCCTCCGGTCATCATGCGACAATGCAGCGACCTGCTGTGTAGCCCGCTCTCTAATCTCTTAAACCTTAGTCTCCAAGAAGGTTTCTTCCCTTCATCTCTGAAAACTAGTTACGTATTTCCAATTTTTAAAGATGGAAGTAGAGATTCAGCATCCTGCTATCGACCCATTACCATACAGTCACCGATTGCCAAGATATTTGAATCAATAGTCCTCGATCGCCTTAAGCCACTCTTTGCTTCAATTTTGATACCGGAACAACACGGTTTTACTAGTGGCCGCTCGACCGTTACTAATCTTGTCCAGTACGAGGAATATATTCTGGCTGCCTTCGCTAAATACTCTCAAGTAGATGCAGTGTACCTAGACTGTAGCAGGTATTCGACAAGGTTAGCCACACCTTGCTTATATCTAAGCTTGAGTCTTACGGCATTTTGGACCCTCTACTGTCTTGGTTGAACAGCTATCTGACAGGGAGATCATCCATAGTCAGGTTTGGTGGTGGCTTTTCTAATCCCTTCAGTGTCAAATCAGGGGTTCCTCAAGGCTCCCTATTAGGTCCCTACCTTTTCAACCTGTTTGTAAACGACATTGGTGAGGTCATTGAGAGCAATTTTCTACTCTTCGCTGATGACATTAAGCTCTTCAGAGTTATTAACAGAGCCGAGGACAGCAATACTTTGCAGCGGTCACTAGATGGTGTTGCTAAGTGGTGTTGAAGACAATCTTATGCAGCTTAATAAGTCTAAATGTTGGGTAGTGTCCTTTCATAGAGGTGATACTAATCTCAAAGCAGATTATTATATCCAGAGCACTAGTTTGCAGCATGTTCAGTTTATCAAGGATTTAGGAGTGCATTTAAGTCAAACTCTTTCTCTTGAACGTCATATTGATGTCATCTCTGGCAGAGCTAGTAGGCTACTGGGGCTTCCATCACGAGCTGCTAGAAGTGGTTTATTCATACACTCCATTACAACTCTGTACAAATCTCTTCTGCATCCTAATCTTGAGTATGCTTCTGTTGTTTGGAAACCATTCTACCTTCATCACACCATCAGATTGGAAAGAATACAAAGAAGATTTATTAGACTTGTTGGTTCAAGATTGCGGTTTCCGTTCTACGATGTTCCTGTCGAAGATTTGATGAAGCAACTTGACCTTTGCCCTCTTGAAGTTCGGCGTGATCTTGCTGACCTATCCTTCCTTTTCAAGCTGATAAATGGCAACATCGACAGTCCTGCTCTGCTCTCCAAGATTGAGTTCAGGATTCCACGCATCACTAGGTCAACGGAGCTTATCGTCCACAAACACCACCGTACCAACTACCTGAAGTTTGGACCTGTGGCAAGATTGCATCAACTTGGAAACTCCGTCCCTGCTGAAGTGGATTTCTTCAATGACAGTCTTAGCACTCTGAAACGGAAATGGATTGCCTCTTCAACATAGAACTTTTCCACCTACCTACCTAGCTCACCTCCCTAATTACCTCAACACTTGTTACCCACTTTTACCACACACACACACACACACACACACACACACACACACACACACACACACACACACACACACACACACACACACACACACACACACACACACACACACACACACACACACACACACACACACACACACACACACACACACACACACACACACACACACACACACACACACACACACACACACACACACACACACACACACACACACAACACACACACACACACACACACACACACACACACACACACACACACACACACACACACACACACACACACACACACACACACACACACACACACACACACACACACACACACACACACACACACACACACACACACACACACACACACACACACACACACACACACACACACACACACACACACACACACACACACACACACACACACACACACACACACACACACACACACACACACACACACACACACACACACACACACACACACACACACACACACACACACACACACACACACACACACACACACACACACACACACACACACACACACACACACACACACACACACACACACACACACACACACACACACACACACACACACACACACACACACACACACACACACACACACACACACACACACACACACACACACACACACACACACACACACACACACACACACACACACACACACACACACACACACACACACACACACACACACACACACACACACACACACACACACACACACACACACACACACACACACACACACACACACACACACACACACACACACACACACACACACACACACACACACACACACACACACACACACACACACACACACACACACACACACACACACACACACACACACACACACACACACACACACACACACACACACACACACACACACACACACACACACACACACACACACACACACACACACACACACACACACACACACACACACACACACACACACACACACACACACACACACACACACACACACACACACACACACACACACACACACACACACACACACACACACACACACACACACACACACACACACACACACACACACACACACACACACACACACACACACACACACACACACACACACACACACACACACACACACACACACACACACACACACACACACACACACACACACACACACACACACACACACACACACACACACACACACACACACACACACACACACACACACACACACACACACACACACACACACACACACACACACACACACACACACACACACACACACACACACACACACACACACACACACACACACACACACACACACACACACACACACACACACACACACACACACACACACACACACACACACACACACACACACACACACACACACACACACACACACACACACACACACACACACACACACACACACACACACACACTTTTTATTATTTCTATATATACTGTTGTTTGTTAATATTTTCATTGTACTATTAAATTATTGTTGTTATTATTAAATATATATTGTTGTTACTAATAATAATAATAATAAATTCTTTATTGCATGGACAATATAAAAAATATTGTATCGCAAACGTCAGTATTAAAATTAATTAACCTAAGGCTTTAATTTAAACAATCATTCATAACAATAAATACACACAAACA
>JAQJVL010004880.1:20000-40435 GCA_035578905.1 Stictocephala bisonia
TGTATGTTGGTTTTATGAGAGATGATTAATAACTAGAATTTATAATTTTCCATATCAAAAAGTGAATGGTAGAATTTTATAGATAGTAAATATATTAATCTTGTTGATTGAAAGTTATTTGTTAGCATTGGATTGTTCATGATTAATAGAAAATATTTGGAGATTTCCAGTGCTTAAAGCGTGTTTAGGAACAAATACTGCAGGAGTAATTGTTCCTTAACGCACTTTAAGCATTAGAAATATATAAATATTTTCTCCAATAATGTTAATCTTATGATTTTACTTTTATCAAAATTATATGGTAAAACTTGATTACAATAGCTAATACGGTTTTTGACTCATTATGAATAGATTTCATTACAAATTTATAATAATTTATGAATGAATGGTTTCGTACTTTTGTGACGGGATTAGATTTAAGGATTTTTCAATCTGTTGTCTTAAATTTTTTGTCATTTTTTTTCTTTTTGTGAAGTTCAGTCCAAAATGTTATATGTCTTAAATTCTGGATACAGTTTTGTGATTTCAGGTTTGTTTCAAGAATATTTGTCTTATATTTTAATTTTATTCAGGAAGTTATTTGAATGAATGCCGTTTAATTCTCAGACTTGTTCATTTAAAATTGAGATTTCTAAGTGATCAATTTGAAATGTCCAAACGGTGGGAGATAATACCATTGGGAGTTCACCACGTTTTTATGTATAAGATGCCTTATATAAATTGAGTAGACATATTTTAAGATTGAAGGCTTAGCAAATGTTGACAGGTCTTTGGCCATTTTGGTTTGTTCATTTATGTGTAGGAAATTTTCAAATCGTTTTTTCTAAAAGTTTTCACTTTGCCCATTTGAGGAAAGTGACGAACTTTTAGTAATCATAATACTAAATCCATAGCAACATTAATATACGTGTACGGGTGGGTGGAGATTTATCAGTAAGAGAAAGGGGATTTACTGTACTAATATTGTAGGTTTGAATCATAGTTTGTTTATCTCCTCAGCTAGAGCAAAATAAACATCATAAATATCCCCACATTTTAACGTAGTTTTGGGGTACTTTTATTATTGTATTTACTATTAGTTCCAAATAAGTCTTGCTAAATCCATACGTTTGGAGAGAGAGAGAGAGAGAGAGAGAGAGAGAGAGAGAGAGAGAGAGAGAGAGAGAGAGAGAGAGAGAGAGAGAGAGAGAGAGAGGGGGGGAGAGAGAGGGAGAGAGAGGGAGAGAGAGAGAGAGAGAGAGAGAGAGAGAGAGAGAGAGAGAGAGAGAGAGAGAGAGAGAGAGAGAGAGAGAGAGAGAGAGAGAGAGAGAGAGAGAGAGAGAGAGAGAGAGAGAGAGAGAGAGAGAGAGAGAGAGAGAGAGAGAGAGAGAGAGAGAGAGAGAGAGAGAGAGAGAGAGAGAGAGAGAGAGAGAGAGAGAGAGAGAGAGAGAGAGAGAGAGAGAGAAAGGGCATATTACCCACCCATTGACGTGCAGTGGTAGAGACCTTCCCACCCACCCACACACGTGCAGTGGTAGAGACCATCCCACCCACTCATACACATGCAGTGGTGGAAAACCTATAACCAATCGATTCATGTGCAGTTGTGGAGACCCTCCCTTCCACCCATACACGTGCAGATGTGGAGTCCCTCCCACTCACGCATTCATGTGCAGATGTAGAGACCCTCACTTCCACCCATACACGTGCAGATGTGGAGACCCTCCCTCCCGCCCATACACGTGCAGATGTGGAGACCATCCAACCCACCCGTTCTGGTGTAGTGGTGGAAATCCTCCCACCCATCCATACACGTTCAGTGGCAAATTTGCCTATTCACGTTAATTGGCATTTGTGCCAATTAATAAGTTTATATTGTTTACATATTATAGAGATATGCTCATAAGTACATAATCAATAGTTTTTATATCTGAGAGTAGTAGCAAGACAGGCCCAAATGGATTTGTTTATTTCTTTACCTTGGTTCGGGAATGCTTATTCTATGCAGATGTCCAACATATGTGATGTGCCATTCACCAAAAACAACCTGAGACTCTCAAATACCTTAGATAAATGTAGTCAAACTACATAGACTTGAATTTTACTATTTAAATATCAAATGTTGAAGTCTTATAATTACTAAATGATTAATAGATATGCTTTGTTATTTCCACCATTATGAAACAATGAATCTTTTACATATTCATTTCAAATATATTTTAGTTGCATATAAATCTGAAATAAATAAATTACCCAAGAGATTAGTTCAATGTTCCGTTGTTTAAGTTCATAATAATGTTTCAGCTATAAAATTTGAATAATGTTGTTAGTAATTTGAATTTATATATTCTACAGTTAGTTTAAACTCCACATATTTTTATATTAAAAGTTACAAACAAATGTTTATAGTACAAAGAACATATTTTTAGAACCTTTCTTTTACCATTCGTAAACCTTTTTTTTAGTAAATATGACTTCTCTATATTTTCTTCTTAGTAAAAATAATTAATTTAGATTTTTTTCGTGATTATTATTTTTTTTTTAAGTATTGATATATAAGTTATATATGTAAATAATGAAAAATAAGGATTAGTCATGTGTAAGTAAAAGTATGCATTTATGTTTACGTATATTTAGGTAAAGTAAACCAAACAGCTAAAAACTGTTTACTACTTGGAACGATAAATATTTACATTGTCGATTGACAGGAGTATCAATCGATCGAGGATCGAGGACTCCTGTCCATCGACATTGTACATAAGCAACCTTTGTTTATGTAGGTTGCTATTGTATACTTTATAACATCCAAACATAGCCATTAATTCTAATAGAAGGGGGTTGAAGAGACGCTAGAGGCCTAATTTCACATTTCCACTCCTATAATTTCCATCTACCAATTAACAGTTCCCATTACAATAACTGGGCACGATAGTGTTCCCAATAGAACATAACAAGGTGATCATCAGTAGAAACGTGAGCCGGTAACGTTAGGTAGCCCATTGTTGCACATTTTAACAATTGCCAACAATTTCCAACAATTGCCGCAAAGGTTTAATTACAATAATTATTGTAATTTTATACGGTTTGGTATTACGAAGCAGTCCAACAGTAGGGTTGGGTCGAGGAAACATTTATGCTTAAAATGCTATAAATTTATGTTTCTATATTTGTTTATTGTATCGTTCAATAATTGTTTTTTTTCTGTTTTTGTTTGATAACAAATTTTTTTTCAATAATTTGTTTATCGTTCAGTACGTTTATTTTCTGCAAATTGTTCATTTTGCTATTTATCCACAGTTAGTAAAGCTGTACAATCATTACTTGCTCGTTTTAAGGTACTTTAACAAGTTTTGATGTACATATATGAACAATTAATGAATTTGCTTTTGAATTTCTCTATTTATTTACTTTTAGCAAAATTTTCGAAACATGGTAAACACGGGTTGCGTGTAAATAAAAGGAATGAATGTGGTTGAACTAGCGTAGTCTGTGTTACTAACATAGATTAACTGATCACAACAAAGAGTTATTAAAAATGTCCCTTAGTTCAAGCAATCTGATAAGAATAACAAATTTGATAGCCGTACATCACCAGTGAATTCTCTTCATTACAATATGGATGCCTTCAGTAGTGTCCACGCCAATGATAACCATTGAGCGTGAGTTGATATTAAGAGGAATGTAAACATAATCTTCGCCTATATTACCATTAAAACATTGGCAAGAAATAGAGAGGTTATTTTTTTCACATTCCGTTTTTAATGAATTAAATTGAACTAAATAAACCAATTTAAAAGTTTCACATTCGTTTAGTAAAATAATATTTACTACTGTTTAACTTATTTTCCTCAAAAGAAATTAAACTTGATTTTATTCTTGCGCAGAGAAGAAATAATCGAGGTCAAATCCGATAGTGCGTTGAAAATGTGTTGAGTTAGTGCATCGAATATTTATTTCTTTAGTTTGTCATGCTGCATCTGGCGTTTTTACTTACATCTGCATCTGGCGTGTTCGTTGTGACCTACATTTTTGTTGTTGTTGTGATTCTTGTAATTAATATTAAAACTAATTAATTTCATTCCATTTGTGAAAACAAACCTGGTACAATATTATAGGGTAAATTTTATTCCATCCACTTAATTGATATTGTATACATATAATATTATTATATTGAAAATATTAACATCTACATTTACGATTATTAATATTTTTGTAGTATTTTGAACACCGGAAATCCCAGTCTAATGATAAAATTGTAAAAGTTTATATTAAAAAAAACCTACATCAATACTTACACTCAAAACAAATTAACGGTAGTTTTTCTTTTTTTTTTTTCTTAGTTTGTGATTAATGATGTGCACTAATTTTTAAACTGTTTCAAATTTGCCATAATCTATCAATTAATTAATAACATCAATTATTATGTAGCTAGAACAATAGTTATTTATAATTATATCAATTATCTTCTAGTAAAGAGGGCTAGATCTACAAAGTGCTTCACAGTTGTAACGCCGTGACAGCGAGTGAGTAGGCAATACGGTATCCGTATCCATATTGCGTTCTCTAGTGGAAGGCGTTCGCATGTATCTCGGTGAGTTGAACTGTGTGGTAGCTGTTCTAACTGGGAGACCACAATTTCTTGATAGTCCAGCTACCATATTTTTTACTCGTTAAGAACTACCCAGGGGGTTTTACATCCACATACAGTGCTCCCGTATAGCTAAATAGCGTATATACTAGAACGATTGATGTTTAACTTAACAGGGTCATGAGAATAATTTATAAAGTACATGGTAAACTTCACTTCCTTGGCTCCCAGTGCTGTGCAATATAGCTTCTCCAGAGATAAGACGTCAAGAGGCAATACACAAAATATTCGAGAAGATTACACAAGATCTCTTAAATTTAACGGTCACTTAAATATCGAACCCAACATCTTTGTATTGCTTTCCAGTTGAGCAGATCCATTTCCTTGCCCAATAAGAGTTAGGCCGTAGCGTGGAACAGTTTTTAAGACGTATTAAGTTCCTTATTAACTATCTGTCAGTACCTGTAGGTGGGATGAACCTCTCTCGTAGGACACGCTTCAACCTCCTGTTGAATCACTTTAGCACTACTGCGCACTTCGAATGTCCGAGTAATTGTTGTGATCCAGGAAAATCTTTTAGCGAGCTTACTAAGTTTTAATCAGTAAGGTTAGTTTTTATGTCAAACTGACCGCTCTTGCCATGTTTAAAACATTTATTACATCGGATGGAAATAGTTTATTGCATTGCATCGGTAATAAAGGCTTCTACATTTTTTTGGAATCTGAATGTATAAAAATATTGTATTATTTGATGAAACCTTATTATACTAATAAGGTTCATTATTATAATATCACCTTACTATAATAGGTGACAAATTCTGTTGTCAGTTCTTTTAATACTGACACGGCATCCGCTCAATGGTTGTTTTCGACATGGATACGTGGAAGACATTTGTTGCCAACAGGGTGGCAAAGATACACGAACTGTCAAAGCCTTCAGACTGGAGACACGTTCGTACTGAGGACAACCCCGCCGATTTATTGTCCAGAGGAACAAGAGCGAGGGGACCTGCTGCAATCATCACTGTGGTGGCAGGGTCCTTTATGGCTTGTCAATCATACAAGTGCCTGGCCTACAGCTCCTTCTGAGCTGAGGTTTGACGACAATACCCTTGAAAGAAGGACTATAAAGGTGTCAGCCCCTTCATTTACAAAACAACAAAGTGATAAGGACGAGACACAAGCGATTTTACATGGATTCTCTACACTTACGAGACTGCAAAGAGTTACAGCTTATTGTCTACGCTTTGCTCACAGCTGCCGACATCCCAATAGTAGATTCACAGGACCACTTACTACACAAGAACTGACGACATCACTACAGTTTTGGATAAAAAATGAACAACGACATTTTTTCTCATCAGAACTCATTAGCTTAAAATCTGGGCGACATGTAAAAAATAAAGCAAGCTGAGGACATTAAATCCGTTTGCTGATGAGAATGATATTATCAGAGTTGGTGGCCGTCTGGTTAACACAGATCTAAAACTAGGACTAAAACATCCTATTGTTCTACCTTCGAGTTCACACTTGACGTCTTTGGTAGCGCAATATGAACATATGCGCCATCTCCATGCTGGACCACAACTTCTTCTGGCTTCTATTCGACAGAGATTCTGGCCTTTAAATGGCAGGAATTTAACAAGGAAAATTGTACACAAATGTTTAACCTGCTTTAGAAACAAACCAACATCTAGTCAGCCAGAAATGGGTAACCTACCTTCTTTAAGAACTACACCAGCTCGCCCGTTCATCAATGCGGGTGTCGATTATTGTGGACCTGTATATATTCGATAAGGTTACACTAGACGAAGTAGTTTGATAAAGGCTTATATTGCAGTTTTTGTTTGTTTCTCTACCAAAGCGATTCATTTAGAACTCGTTTCCAATCTGACATCTGAAGCTTTCCTTGCCGCATTTAAGAGATTTACTTCGAGAAGAGGAGTTTGCAAAAATGTATTTTCTGACAATGGAATTAACTTCATAGGAGCTTATAATGAACTCAAGGAACTTCAAAATCTACTTAAAAATGAGGAACACCACGAGAAGGTAATGCATTTATCTGCGAATCAGAACACCACATGGCATTTCATTCCGGCTAACTCCCCACACTTTGGAGGTTTGTGGGAAGCTGGAGTAAAGGTAGTAAAATACCATCTTAGGAGAGTATTAGGTGATTCTAATATGACATTTGAAGAACTATATACAACATTAACATTGATAGAGGCATGTCTTAACTCCCGTCCCTTGACACCATTATCCTCTGATCCTAATGATCCACTACCATTGACCCCAGGCCACTTTCTCACAGGTGAAGCACTTACATCTCTACCAGATCCAGACCTGACGACTATTCCTATAAACCGACTGTCACATTGGCAGCGGACACTACTGCTGATGCAGCACTTCTGGAGGCGTTGGTCAACGGAGTACTTGGCTGAACTTCAACAGAGGCACAAATGGACAACCTCTAACACAGACATTCAACCTGGACAAGTCGTGGTGGTGCGAGACGACAACCTTGTCTTCCACGTTCTGCTGCTAACCACGCTAACACTATTGTGGAGTCTGTCCATAAGAACGTTTTTGTTATTCTGTCCCTAAGTGCATCTTTAACGTGAGCCATTAACTCGACTAGTAACAAGGCACCAGACAGCTCTAATCTAGGTATGGACACCGTTTTTAAGGGTGCTACTTTAGACTTTGCACAAAGCAAACTTGTCTTAGGTTTTCCATTAGAAGGGATATTTCTAAGGTAGATGGCTCCACCATACGCCTTCTCTGAGGCGTCCGAGAAACCATGTAATTCTAAAGATCCATGGCCACCTGGCAGACACACGCTTCTGCTTATGTTAATGTCATCCAATCCCTTTAGGCATTCTTGAAACTCTAACCAAATTTTTGTTGTTTCTTTAGGAAGTTTGTCATCCCAACTGCATTTATTCCGCCAGAGTTCCTGCATTAATAATTTTCCTCTTACTATTACAGGAGAAACAAGGCCTAACGGATCGAACAGTTTGGCTATGTCTGATAGTACTGTTCTTTTAGTGATGTGTCGCAAGCTTGCATTGTCTTCAGTAGTATACGTAAACTTAATGGTGTCTTAGTAACCCTAGCGCCTTATTTGTAGTTGGTGACGGCAATTCTTGTGATTGCTTATCTGTCAATCCCGATGGTAATCCATCTAGAAGAGTTTTGTTGTTACTATTCCATTTTCTTAAATTAAATCCTCCTGACCTCAGAAGGCCAATAAGTTGAGTTTGCAGTTCCTGGGCCTGCACTAAGCTATCGCTTCCAGACAACATATCGTCCACGTAAAAGTCTTGTAAAACTGCCTTTGCAGCATCAGGGAAATTGTGTTTTCCAGTTTTAGCGAGTTCATTCAGAGTTCTTGTAGCTAAGTAAGGTGCGCATGCTGTACCATAAGTAATGGTTTTTAACCTATAATCCTGAAGTGGCTTTGAACTGTCCGCTCTCCAAACTATCTTCAAAAGATGTCTCTGTGTTTCATCAACCCATATTTGTCGGTACATTTTTTCAATATCAGCTGTAAAAACGTAGGTGTGAAGTCTGAATCGTAGTATTATTGAAAACAAGTCATCTTGCACAGTATGACCTACCATTAGGTTATCGTTAAGTGAAGTACCTCAATGTGATTTAGCTGAAGCGTCAAATACGATACGAAGCTTCGTAGTTGTACTTGATTCCTTCACTACTGGGTGGTGTGGTAAGTAGTACTCACTCTCATCAGTTTCATTGGTTTCAATGGCCTCCATATGCCCTAGTTCTTCATATTCTGTCATGAAATTTACATACTGTTGATGCAGCTGTGGCTGTTTCTGGAATCTTTTCTCTATCTGCATGAATAGCCGAACAGCTGTCTCCCTTGAATTCTTGAATTGGAGTTTGTCGTCCTTTACAGGCATTTTAACAACAAATCTCCCATCTTCATCTCTTTTAAATGAAGAGGCATACAATTTTTCACAATAATTATCATGTATGGTCATTAGTGATTCATACTTTGGTTCCTCAAGTTTCCAAAATGCCTGTAAATTCTTATCAAGACTTTCTAATACGTTGAGGTTACATACAGTTGAATTTGGATTCTGTGAGAAGTTAGATATGTTTACCTTGCCACCGAGAATCCAACCTAATTTGGTGTTTTGTAAAATTGGAAAGAATAGATTTTTAATTCTACCTTCTTCCAGCAGATCAAGAAAAAACTCCTGGCCCAGTAGAATGTCAATTTTTCCAGGTTCGGAAAATGAAGGGTCTGCCAGGGTCACGTTGCTGGGAATAGCCCAAGCGACAGTGTTTACCCATGTTGCTGGTAAAGGTCCAGTGATCTTTGGCAACACCAAGAACTCAGCCATTGATTGGTAATTTGTAGTCCTTGACTGGATCTTAGCCTGGACAGTAGCTGTCACATGTGTGGTTCTCCTACTTATTCCTGTCACAAGTACAGATGATTTTTGTCTTTTTAATTGTAGCTGTTGACATACGGCTTCAGTAATAAAATTTGATTGGCTTCCGTTGTCCAGAAAGGCTCTACATGTCATTGATGATCCTTGGGGATTGACTATTTCTACCAGTGCTGTAGATAATAGTCTCATATTTGTTCTGCTGTGAAATTGCAGTTACTTTATTTGTTGCTGTCAAGGGTGTGACCTCATGTTGCTTTTCGCTATGTATGTGCAAAACGGTATTGTGTTTCTTTCCACATTTGTGACACCCTCTTGATCTGCACTGATCGACCTCATGTCCTTGACATAAACAATTGAAACATAGGCCTGCCTTAGAAAGTAGCTTAGTCCTATCTTCAACCGTTGCCTTTACAAGTGTTTCACATTTATAAACTAAATGGTTACCCTTGCATATAACGCAATGTGGTTTTTGTACCGTCATGTGAGTGTTTGTCTTCGGACGACCAGTATTGTAAGTTGTTTTGTGTGGCGGTAATCCGATATTCTGTTGGGTGTTACTCTTATTACTACTTGTTACATTCTCCAAAATTTGACATCTTTTTTGGAGGAAGTCAGTGAGCTCCTTGACAGTTGGAAGCTCATTGGGCTTTGTTGTTAGTTCCCATTCCTTGTGAGAGACTGTGTCTAGCTTCGAAGTTATCAAATGGATCATTAAGGGGCCCCAATCGTCAGTTTTGATACCAAGGGCCCTGAGCGCTCTCATATGTGAGATTACATCAGTCAGCATATTTCTGAGACTAGAAGGTACGTCTCTTTGTACCATGTTAAGTTCAAAGAGGGCCTTAACATGGTTTTGTACAATCAATCGCGTATTTTGAAATTGATCTTTTAGAAGACTTATTGCAACGTCATAATTTGATGCAGTAAGCTCTAGATTCTTAATGATGTTGGAAGCATTATTTTGTAGTGAGGCCTTAAGATAGTGCAATTTTTGGACATCTGAGAGGCTGTCATTATGGTGAATTAGGGCTGTAAACGAGTCAAAAAATGGCATCCAGTCTTCATATTTTCCAGAAAAACTGGGTAAATTTATGGTTGGTAGTCTAACTGGAATGTGTGAATCACCTGAGATTACCTGAGGAGAATTACTCAATGTTTGTGCCGGTAAAGAATTATGTTTGTGTTGTTGTAAAAAAGAGTTAAATTTGGCACAAAGTTCAAAATAGTGTCTTTCGAACTCATCTCGTTCAGCACTATGATCACCTTCAACAGTTATATTTTCAATATGTGATTGAACTTCCTCAAATTCATCCCAACAATGACGAAGTTTTTCTAGCCTAAGCTTTACCTCTTCCACCTGACTGGCTGTGCAGGTGTCAATGAATGTTTTTCCCCTACTTACTTTACCCTTGATTTGGCCTCTTTTCTGTACAAGAGACCTTAGTTCTCGATCCTCTTCAGTAGTCATATTTGTTTTGGTTGTATTATTTGATAGAGGCAATAAAGGTAGTTACAATACTATAACTAGTGTAGGTAATTAAGTAGGAAGGAATAGTTTGTAAAGAGCAATGTGTACGTTAGTGGTTGTTTCAGTGGAAAGGTTTGTTTATTTTGATGGTCACACACCCTCAGTGAGCTAACTGGGTTAGTAGGGTGGAGGTAGGAAAGTAAAAGGGAGTGAGTGTTTGGGTATGTTTATGGTACGACCACTCACCCTGTCAGCTGTTGATTCTGGCTGCTTGCGGGACGAATCGGAGGGATCCTTGGGTTATCTTGTTGTCGTTGAGGGCTGGTGGACTCTTCGCGCCAACTCTCTCCAAGGGCAAGGCGTGGGTCTATCTTCACAAGAGCCGTGTCTAATCGAAGGTCCAAGAAGGGTAGGGTGTTGAATTGTTCTTGAAGAAAGGACCGCTGCTCTCTCCGCACTCGACACTCCAAACTGTACAACTTCCAGCTAAAAAACTTAGCTTTCCTGCACACACTGAAAACCACTGTACACTATAATCCAATATTCCAATGGCACTTGTAGATGTAAGTCACAGATCGCAAGTCGATCCTGTTCCGGAGGACCAATTTTATGTACGTGCCGGTGTGTCCTTAACGCGTTTTTTTTGTTGAGGTGTTAGGTGAGGTATTAGGTGCGGGCAGAATAATCACTAAGTATGTACTTGAAGAAAATGTAATGTTTATTGTTAACTATGTGATACAAATATGACTGTGAAATAATGTAACTGATAATGCCGGCGTAAACAACTGTACTGTGTGTACAGAAAGAATGTGTTGTAAAATGTACGTCTGAGTCCATCGGCCGGTACGCTGCGACTGACCGAAAGGGGTTGTTTTTTTGAATCCGCGACACAGGAGCGCCTCTTACCTGGCTAAGGGGTTGTCATAAATAATTTTCGCTAGGGGTGCGACTCAGGAGCGCCTCCGAAAAGGGGTGGGGAGGCGCTCCTGTGTCGCACCTAAAACTACCTGTCCTCGGCACTCTACCTGCTTCCTACCTGCTATCAAGCTCAGCTCGCGGGGCCTTCTAAATACCTACCAATCTAATATCACAACGGCTACTATCATATTGACTTTGTTAAGTGCACTGCATATTTTGTAGGAGTAAGTGTAACATTGATTCTGTAGGGGTTATCCTAAAAGACCAATCAAAACTATTAATCACGTTTCTTAATCATATTTAATTTTATTTGAATTAAACTTGCAATAGTGGTTAAACTATTGCAGACTTGTTTTAAAACAAGCTTATAATCGTACAGATAGAAAACATCTACCCTTGTTCATGCACACTATCTACCTTGGTCTTCGGAGGTGGGCCACATCATGTTTACCACATCAACTCCCGAGGACTAAAATAATGATGTATTTATAGTCATCTTTTTAAAAAAACTATAAACTTTATACTTTTTAGTTTTATGTAAAAGGAACACGTAGACACTCTTCATTTGATCATGACTTGCCCCTTTAACCCATGAGTATTAATTATAAAAATATTAACCATAGTTTGTACAAATTCGTAAAAGCCAAGCAGTGGGTTTTCAAAATTATATTAATTTTATTACTGGGCAAGTTGTTTAAAAGAAATTGAAGTTACAAAAAAAGGCCAATAACTACAAATAGGCTTGTAAATAACAAATATGTATTTCTTAGTTTTAACACTTAATAATTTGTATAACATTCTAAAATAATAAATATACATTTAAATTTAAACTAAATAATTTGGGTTATACTTACTAATATTTAAAACTTAAAATTTAAAAAAATACTTAAACTCAAAAAAAAAATACTATTTACATTCAATCTGTAAGCTACAATATTCTAAAACAAACAAAATATAAAATCATTATTAATTTACAAACCTCCTTTTAGTTACCTACTTAAATCTAATAGTTTCTCCTACTTAAATGATTTGAATTATTTAATGGCTATTGTTCAAAAGATTACATTATTGACGGTTCAACCTGCTTAGCCTTGATTTAATAGAAAGGACCACGAAAAATTACTTAGTTACTTAGGAATACGTCAAACGCCAACCAATCCACGATTTTACGTCTTATACAATAACATTTTCTATTACTTAGAAGCGTGTCAATGAATCGGACTATAACAGCTTATTTCAATGTAGCTTATATTTACAATTTCAATACCTGAAGGCTTTTTTATTTCTAAAGTAATTTGAAGTGTAAAATTTGTTAACAAACCCGGATCTTATGTAAATACTATAACATGTATGCTTATTTTAATAAATATATGTCTATTGCTTTCAAGTTAAACACACTCTCACCGTAGATATCAAGACCCCTTAGTTTTTGAACCCTTGTCAAAACCCTTGTCACATTGGACCCGCGAGGGTACGACAGTGGAGCGCCTCAAGGTCAGGCGCTCCACTGTCGCAGTTGTGCTATTTCTTGGCTGACAGTTTTATTAGTTTTTGCCAGGCGCTCCACTGTCGCTCTCCCTGTTTTTTTAGCCTCCCCCACTCTTTAGGAAAAGAAGCGGGAAAAGACCAAGTACACCCTTTCGCGCCCCAACAGATACAAGAGAAGTCTGGGATGTCCATGATGGGTGGTAGTCAGAGCCCGCATGTTGTGAAGGGAAAAGAACTGAGTATCAATCTTATCGATCAGCTGAAAATCATAACAATACTAAATCAAATCAAATATCTTTATTGTTGTTGACAATATAATTGCATAACTAACGTCATTACACTAAATTGAAATAAATGAGCTTATGAATACATTTAATAATTAAGAACAATTGGTTTCCAAACTACATATTGTCACTACTTGGTTCATATTCCACGTAAAATAGTCCTTGCTATTGAGCTATTAATAATTAAAATATTTTACAATGATGAAATAATTGATAAATGACCTTAAAAAATCTGTTAGTTTGAAATTTTCGTCAACGTCTCAATTTATTTGTAAGTCTGTAATCTTCATTACTATATTTAAATGACCTTGATGTTAAAGTAAATAAACTTAAGAACGAAAAATCTTTAAAAATATGCTATTGAAACAAATATTACTCTTATGACCAAAATTATCTTCATGCTAATTTCATACAACCACTCCAACTAATTAAACTCAATTAAATGTTAACCTTATAGTTTTTTCCTAAAGTCAGTAAAAATATTTATCTGAATTTCAGAATTAGACTTTTAACAAGACACGTTATTTACTACAATTTATTAACTGTTCTATTGCAATGTCCTTCACATTTCAATTTCCAAGTAGAATGGATTTTACTCCAGTCTTTAAAAAATTATTCATTTTACCAACACTTACTTTCTTTTTATTTTAGCAATACTCTTGAATATATAAATATATTAACAATAAAACAATATACACAATCTACTATGAGGCCTAGTACAAATATAACTTTAAAACTTCTACATTAAACGTTTAGCGCTTTATAAATTGTCTAGCTCTATTCAAAATCTCAAGAATACAACGTAGTCTTAAGATATTTACGTAAAATTTACAGACTTATTGTTATAAAATTACTATTTTCAATTTATAATTTCGAAAACGTTGAAATGTTTCAACAGAACTATATCGGTGGAATGTTGTCCATGTATACAGAAACCTGCGACGTATGACCTAATCGTGTCTTTAAAATATCACAGGAGTTTACGTATAAATCTAAATAAATAATTTAACTTAAAAGTTAATAAAGAACTTATTTTACTAGGCGAAGTTAGGGCTGAGAAGTCCTCTGTAACACATGCGTGTTGATGAATATTTCATATTTTAAATATGTTTTAATTATTTATTTTCTCACATATATTGAACCAACAAGTTTTATTTTTAACTATTCGACTAAAATGTAGGTTTCATAATTAACTAATTATCAACTATTATTCTGTAATATAGATGGGCCTCTATATATTGCTTAAATTAGTCTAGGTCAATTTATTTGAAATCTTTAACCTACGTTAAAAACCAGTTCATTTATTTAATTTTTTTTAATTGTTAAACGCCAATTTATAATATACGTTACATTAATTGGTTATTAAGGTTAGTTTTATCTTATATTAAATTTAATACAAATCTTATTGTATTACACATAATAATCTTTCAAAGTAAACAACTTTAAAGTTTTATTGTTCTCTTCGGGTGTAATAACCCTTGAATCAACAGATAAGCAGAGTTAAATAAAGCATGAACGTTTATATATATATGCAAAAGCTAACTTACTGTACGATTGAAGAAAAAGTTTGGCTAAACTAGTTCAAACTCCTGAAACGTTAAATTAATATTAACTTTTTAGATATTAGTTGTTTCTTCAAGATTCAATACATATTCATTTCCAACAGAAAATAATAGTAAAATAATCACCTTTTTAAAGATAAAAACATACATAAACAAATAAATAAAAAGGTTTGATGACAAATTTCCAGTCAATTTAAGCCAATGTAAACTTAAAACCAATTATAACCAATACACAAACGTCGGCTATATTTAGAGGGAACTTTCGTAAACTCGATGAAAGTGATACTCGGACAGTTTGAATGGATCCCTTCAACAAAGTTTCGCTGTACGGTCGAGTTATTCATAATTCAATACCTCGACACCTCGGACGGAAATTTCTATTGAATGAAAATAAAATGTCGAGGACGTATTTTAGCATAAGGAATTGAAATGTTAATCGTTATAACATCACTCTCTGCACTTAACTATGTGAAAATCAAATGTTTTCTAAACATACGAGTATAATAATTTTCTATTATTTAAAAATGTAATAATTGTCTCTTAAAAACTGTATGTCATTGATTTAAGATATAATTTGGGAATTTAATTCAATTTAAATTGAAAATTAACTGTACCCTCGTTTATTAATTACAGCACCCTCTTTAGTACAAAACATAAATGTCATTTGAACTCTAATTCCTTAATTTATCTCTTTTTATAAACCACAAGTATGTATACAAATATTATTTTTAAACTTGTTTTGTAAGTTATTATTGAGACGTAAACTTTGTGTAATGTTATTGTTAGTTTAGCTTCCAGTACAATATATTTTTTACGCGGGCTCAATGTTTTAACTGGGGAAAATGTATCTGCTGAAAACACACGGCCACTGTTTATTATTGTTATGTTTTTCTTTGAAACACCGATATTATTACAGACTAACACCAGCATAATTATTATGAGTACGTCACGTACACACGTGAACACATACATTTGTATGAGTATTATCAGCTCTGGGAGCCGTGTAAATAATAATAATTTACTATAAAAACATGTTAAAGTAACAGACGTAAATGTACAATTTATGCTAATATTAATAATAACAGTTCATATATACACTAAATATAAAAAAAGAGTACATTTTTATTATTTATACTTAGTTATCAATACAATGGTTATCCTGTAAAAGGAACACAAGTGACGTTCGTAGCGGAACTTTTTGAATGTATCTTCATCTTTTCTAAAGAAAATCTGCCCTAGACACGAACAAAATCATTTACTTATGCAAAAAGATCGTATATCACCCATAAATTCACAGATATTACCTTGTCTTACAGAAATTTGAACAGTAATTTGTGAATTTCAGTTTTGACATTCAATATGATATGAACTAATGAAAGACTCTTGTTACTCTTATTTTTGTTAGAACTTGGAGCAATTTTCATTTTTTCTTAATAACTTTACATATACTGGTAGTTTATAAAAAACGCTTATTTATAAAAAGAAATACATAATATAAACTGTATCAATGTATACTATCGATAACCAAGAGTATGAACCAATAAGAAGCAAATTATAACAAGATATTTAAGACAACTTGATAATTATTGATTCTAATTTACATAATAATATTACAGTTGGTACAGAAACGTGTCCATTGAATACTGCATACATTGTATCTGATTTACATCAATAGGAAGCTCCATTGTGTACATGGATAAACATTGTTTCCGTCGTTTGACATGGATCCATCCGGCAGTGCCTTGAATATGTAAAATGAAAACATTATTTACTATTAATGATTACCTTGATGATACTTAATTGAACATTATGTTTTAGTCTCACTTATTCCATAAACAGTTCAAAAAGGTATAATTTAGCATTGAAAAGTAATGTTTATTTGTTTAAACCTAATGCTATATTACAAGATATTCCAATTATAACATAGCACTAAAAACTAAACATATTATAAATTTAATAGAATGCCACAACTTAAAAAAATCAAAATGAAAGTTATAGTTTTACTAGAATTCTATAACATATTACATCACCATCCATCTATAAATATTATTAAGATTCAAACATAAAAGAAACATATTTTAACTAGCAGCAATAACAAATGCAAAAAGTTAATGTTAACGCAAAAATAAATATAATATAAACCAATAACAATATTATGAATACAACAAAAGTGATTCACAAGCAACAATTAACAATGTGACCACATAATAAAGTAGGTGCATACGGTGTAATACATAAATACAGTGACTTTTTTTAGAGTCTGTATTTATTTTGTTTGGTAACATAACTAAGGACATTTTCAATAAGAACTCGAAAATAAATCTAGATGTTTCTAGATGTTCTAAATTTATGTTCGTGTTCTTATTGCTGAGCTTCAGTGAACTTTCAAGGCCAACCAATAATATGAACTAAAGTCATATATGAACACGTATTTATCCATATTATGACTTTAGTAGTTACCTCAGTTCACCGTATTATCTTATACATTCGTATATACCTTTAACATAAACTACACCTGGTTCCTATCCACCTTCAACAATATATTCCCTCTACAACAGTTGTGACAGCTGACCAAACGAAGCTGAACTTTAACATAAACTACACCTGGTTCCTATCCACCTTCAACAATATATTCCCTCTACAACAGTTGTGACAGCTGTTACGAAGCTCAACAGTTGAATAACGAGTTTTTAGCTATTTCTGTAGATATAAACTTAACTTATTACGAAGTTCACATCTTAAACTATGACAACAGACAAACTAATCCCCGATTGTGGTTCCAACAGGGTGTGTATGTGTTTGGATTACTAAAACTGTTTAAATAGAAAAACATGTACAACTTTTATGGCATTATACATAACGGGGTTTGATGGCGCAGCACGAATAGCGATTTTTTTATAAAGTCCCATTATTGGGGACTACATGATAAGTCTTTTAGTTGTTCATTAATTAAATACGTGGGGGGAAGAATTGTATTCCACTCCTACAAAAACAGAGAACCTATATACCTAAAAATAAGCTATTCACCGGTCTTGACCGGAGGGTTCCAACGTTACCGCAAGAAAACGGCATCAAGCAACATCAAACGTGGCTGTACAGTACTTGAACGGGTGACCGGTGAGTGATCTCACCCACCTGACCAACCACTGGTCCTATACACCGTTACTCCCCATGTTAGCTGTTACAGAGGACTATTTGGTACAATTTCGCCGTAACTTGTAAAATAAAACATCGTTCAAAATTTTTTAATATCTTCAATACTGTTATATGAATAATATGTAAATTACACTGACACCTTAGCCTCGCATGGCTGAATGGTGCAATCATCCATGCTTTAGAGATATTTCATTATAAAGTTTGTACTGTACAGTTAGAGTAAATGGTGTGATATATTACATCTGGCTCGCACTTGACTGAGTTGATTACACTGAACCCTTCAGCCTCGCATGACTGAATGGTGCAATCATTCAGGCCTTGGAGACATTTGATTATAAAGTTTGTACTGTACAGTTAGAGTAAATGGTGTGATATATTACATCTGGCTCGCACTTGGCTGAGTTGATTACACTGAACCCTTCAGCCTCGCCGTACTGAATGGTGCAATCATCCAGGCCTTGGAGACATTTTAGGACATGGATTTTACTGTACAGTTAGAGGAAATTGTGTAATATATCACATCTGGCTCGCACTTGGCTGAATTGATTACAATGAATCTTTCAGCCTCGCCGGTTTGAATAATGCAATCATCCAGGCCTTGGAGACATTTTAGGACATGGATTTTACTGTACAGTTAGAGGAAATTGTGTAATATATCACATCTGGCTCGCACTTGGCTGAATTGATTACAATGAATCTTTCAGCCTCGCCGGTTTGAATAATGCAATCATCCAGGCCTTGGAGACATTTTAGGACATGGATTTTACTGTACAGTTAGAGGAAATTGTGTAATATATCACATCTGGCTCGCACTTGGCTGAATTGATTACAATGAATCTTTCAGCCTCGCCGGTTTGAATAATGCAATCATCCAGGCCTTGGAGACATTTTAGGACATGGATTTTACTGTACAGTTAGAGGAAATTGTGTAATATATCACATCTGGCTCGCACTTGGCTGAATTGATTACAATGAATCTTTCAGCCTCGCCGGTTTGAATAATGCAATCATCCAGGCCTTGGAGACATTTTTGGACATGGATTTTACTGTACAGTTAGAGGAAATTGTGTAATATATCACATCTGGCTCGCACTTGGCTGAATTGATTACAATGAATCTTTCAGCCTCGCCGGTTTGAATAATGCAATCATCCAGGCCTTGGAGACATTTTAGGACATGGATTTTACTGTATAGTTAGAAAAAATGGTGAGTTGATTACACTGAACCCTTCAGCCTCGCCGGACTGAATGGTGCAATCATCCAGGCCTTGTAGACATTTCAGTACAATATTTCTACTGTGGAGCTAGAGGAAATGGTGTAATACTCGTATATTACATCTGGCTCGCACTTGGCTGATTTGATTACACTGAACCCTTCAGCCTCGCCGGACTGAATGGTGCAATCATCCATGCCTTAGAGACATTTCAGTATAATGTTTTTACTGTAGTTAGAGGAAATGTTGTAATATATTAATATCTGGTTCGAATATGTTGTTGGCATAGTTAAAAAGTAAAGCATGATCTATTATTTTACATTAATTACTTACTTACTACAGCTGATCTGGTAGTGGCTAGCAGCTCGGTTCGTGGGTCTAGCTGATATAACAGTTGAGCTCATGGTGCTAGCTGACCTGGCAGATCGACTTGTTGTTCTGGTTGACCTGGCAGTTGGGCTCGTGGTGCTGGCTGACCTGGCAGCTTGACTCGCTGTTCTGGCTGACCTGGCAGTTGGGCTCGTAGTGTTGGCGAATATAATTTAATAATTTATTTAAATTAAATGATGTGTTTTACCTTAGTCCATTGCAATGATTAAGTAGTTCGTGTATTAAACCTTTCTCTAATCAACTTCCGGTCAAGTACAGTTCACTCCTTCTCAGTAGTATCGCCTGTACTGTATTCAACCTACCGCCGTTTAGTATAACTAAAGTTTACGTAATCGATCATTTAAATCCTTTCCTCAAAAATTTAAATGTAATTGATCAGTGTTATCGAAAAACAAACAAATGTCAGTTTTCTTAATGTCTAAAACACTTAGGAAAAAAGTTAAAGTTAATAGTTAAAAAACGGATCAAGCTGAATTCCAATAACTGTCAATCTAATCACTTGGAGGCAATGATGAAATTGTACCATTAACATGTAATGATGTAATTTAATGTTTACTCTTTTAATACTGATGAGGTAAAACTGATGATTGTAGGCAAGAAGTTCTACGCTCGGTCCTCTTAATACCGACACTATATCCGCTCAATGGTTGCCATCAACGTAGACACTACTAGAGAAGTCTCGGATGTCCATGTTGGATGGTAGTCAAGGTTCAGATGTTGAGTAGGGAATATAACTCACTACGTAGTTCGGATTCCACGTAAAGCTGTAGATCACATAGTTCCCCTGGCTGTTGGGCTATAAATAAATAGCTCTTTCTGAGGAGCAGTCGACCTTAGTTAGGAAGATTGACTACGCTTGTTCGTCTACACTCATCGCACTCATTCGCTCCTCATATTCGCCCATTTCTTGACGACTGGCGTCCTAATAATGAAAATTAATGAGTAAGAGTGATCTATATTTAAAA
>JAQJVL010004881.1:0-40442 GCA_035578905.1 Stictocephala bisonia
GGGCCCCCAATGCACTTATTTAACACACAGGTCACTTATTTTCCGGTCCAATCATAGTTGTAGATACTATTGGAATGCTATTGAATACTACGATCTTATCAAACAGTTTCATTATAATATTTTTGAAAATAATACTGAAATATCATACGATTTTACATCATCGTATGTAGGGATTGCTAAAGGCTAGAACTCGTCATGTGACTTAAATATGAATACTCTAAGCTATCATGCACTAAGGAGGCAAACTTACAAAATCTTAATATATGTATAATCAAAACGTTTTCATGAAATTTGAAGGGTAGTTAGCTTTCGTATCATAGAGATACACTACACAGGATGTCTCAAAATTCAATTCCTAGGGGGTATAAACAACCCTCTTACGTTTCCTTCTTTTCGTAAAGAGTAAACATTGGAATGAATTTTAATTTATTTCAAACTACTGACTTTACATCTCCCTAAAGTAGAGCTATAAAGCGTTTTTATCCATGAAAACGGCAGAAGACTGAGATTTTGTACTGATGTGATTGTTTAGAGAGATCCATGGAGGGAAGGGTAAGAGAGCGTAGAGAACCACCGCGAAGCGAATCCAGGGCTGTCAGCTAGTTATATGTAAACACATTTGAGTTTTATTTATAATGTTATTTGCAAAATATTTCGTTTTACGCTGTAAAAAGACTGTAAATGTTTCATTAAAAATTATAAATATATATTAAAATGTAAAGAATAAACAACATAAGTGCAAAACAATCCTGCCTTAAGACCAACAGTAATGTGATGAAGGGAAATCAAATATGTGTGTTGGTTCATTTAAATACAAATCAATATTTGCATATTTGTATTTTCCTTTGAAGGAATTAAGCACATACTTCCTTACTTCTTACGTTTACTGACTCTATCGTATTATACTTCCTTACTTCTTACGTTTACTGACTCTATCGTATTATACTTCCTTACTTCTTACGTTTACTGACTCTATCGTATTATACTTCCTTACTTCTTACGTTTACTGACTCTATCGTATTATACTTCCTTACTTCTTACGTTTACTGACTCTATCGTATTATACTTCCTTACTTCTTACGTTTACTGACTATCGTATTATTTTACTGGGTATTTTTACTTCTTAAATACACAATTTTTATTATTTATTCAAAAAGTATTTTAAATAGAAGTACATTTATGATATTAATTATTCTATTCAAGAGTTGTGTGGAACAATCTCTATCTCAAAACCAGACTTTCCACATCGTTGGTCAAAGCCTAGTTCAATATGACTGCATGCTAACATCCTACTCTATTACTAGATACCTCGAGGTTCAGATTCCACATTAAACTGTTGCTCTTACATCTTTCTCAGTAAATTTTTGTATTATAAAACATTTCTGTGTGTTAATTAAATTATCCTTCAAATACTATTCTTTTATATTCAAAGACATAGTCAAAACAATACTACCTACATAAAATCTCAAGTCAGACACCCTTGAGTCAGTCGTAATGAATTCTCCCAATAATTGGACTGGTCGATAGTGTTTTTGGTTAAAGCCCAATATCATATGCTAAATGTTCTCACGTAAATGGATCAGCTGATAACCACCGGCTGTTCTTTTTCATTGGGTTATTAATTAATCACACTTTCTAAGGAATAGTCGGCCTTAGTTTGTAACAAAGGCTACACTCGCTCATTTACACTCCCCGCACTCATTCGAAATACATATTCGTCTATATCTTGATGATCGGTGACTTAAGCATAAATAATATATATATATATATATACACATATTTAATCACAAAACTTAATTTTAAATACTTTATAACACTGTGGAACATTACTGTGCTATTTGAATTTCAATACTATAAATTTAAATTTAAAATATATGTAATACTTATTGATTAAATTTTTCATTTAAAGATAAATCAATATTATTTACTTGCATTTATTATTGATGATTTTTTAACTTCACTCACTAAGGGTGACAAAATCATAAACTATTTTATACGTGATATAATTATTGTGTTTTACATTTTACATACATATAGTAATATAATTATAAATATTTAACATAAAGGTTTTGAAAATATTATATACCAATATAAAATTATACTGTTTCCCGAGAATATTATATTCCGTGTGAAAGGAATATAATATTCCAGTGGCTACGTTAGCAAAGCCACTGGCCTCATGTAAATGTGAATATATAAGGGACTGTTGACATAGTTGATATGTCAAATATCTGGCCCACATCAAGTATATCTATTATTTCAAATATTGATCAAACTGAGGTATTTGACAGTTTATTTGTGAGTGTGTGTGTTTTTTCATGTTATGTCACTGTAATTATTGTACTTAAGATGAAAATAACACGTTGTTGATTTTTCGGTGTTTATCAAGAAAATTATGCTTTAAACATAATAACGATGTTTTCTTTAATTGAAATTTAAGCCTACACGTGTCCGTTGTGTTCGGATTTTGTTGTTGGAAAAATAATTTATAATTGTTTAATTTTATTAAGTGTCTTTTGATTCTCCCATGTTGTTATGTTTTTAAAAACTTGATTTACAGAGTTGCTATTCCTTTATATACACATGTATATACAGGCCGAGGAAAGTTTTTCAGTTGACTAAGAGCCGGACATTCCTTAGGACTTTGTACTCGATCCTTTACTTCTCAATTTTACAGTACCGATACCAAAGGACACAATCCGGGAGGTATATTTATGCTGACGCTATTGCATTGCCTTATCAACGTGCACCCTACAACAGAGTACCAAAAATGGTCGTACGGTCCTTAGGGAGTATATTATAAGCTGAAATATAACTCCAAAAACCCCTAAAATAAAAAAAACCATAAGAAAAAAACAGAAATGGCATGGTCTATTATAAACTAAACATACAATTTCTATGTTCTGCACTTTAAAAATAATGACCACCCTCAGTACTTGTGGATGATTCTATGTAATGAAAATAAAACACAAAAATAACATTATACAGCAAATTTATTTTATCATTGATAGGGATGTGTTTTCTGACATTTCGTTTTAAAAGATGACAAGAGCACTTAGCATTGAACACTTTTATAATTGAGAATGTGTTTGACTATAAAGCTAAACTAAATATAGTATTGTACAATGTAGAACATTCAAACTACATTAAATAAATTCTATATTACATATATATATATACCTAGCTACAGTAATTACTTTAAGAAATCGCATTGTCAATAGACAATAGTTATTTTGAGCGTGCGTAATAGAAATTTCTTTAAATAATTAATCAAAAACGTACTTTTTCATAAATACACTATTATTTTAGGCAAGCATCACTTTAAAAACAACAAAGGAGGGTCCTTTATGTTACCAAAAACTAAACATTAGCCCCCAGCAAAGCAATAAAACCACAGCCTTTGAACATGGATTTTGATTTATGACAGTGCGTTCTCGAAATAAGAATGTAGCAATGGGGCAGAGCTAATCCAGGCACTTGGGGAGGGGACTATATGTTGAGGAGATTGTAGGCGATAGGTCCTATTCTCAGAATAACGACGTCCGCTCAATGGTTATCATCGACGTGCATACTACTAGTCTCTACTGGTCTAGAAATGTCTGGGTTCCTGTGTTGGCTGGTAATCGAAGTCCGGATGTTGTGTAGAGAAGAGAACTGCGTATCTGGCTTGTCAGCTGAAAATCAGAGCAATACTACGTGGTTCGGATTCCACGTAAACCTGTAGGTCCTTTAGTTGCCCTGGCTGTTATTAAATGAATCTGGTTAAGGAACGGTTGACCTTAGCTAATAATAATGACTACACTCGTTCACCACACTCATATTCACCCATATATTTACGATTAGCGTCTTAATAATGAATAATGAAAGTTAAGTCATTATTTGGCAAGCTAAATGGCTACATTGACTAAGTCTAAAATAAACTTAATCTCAAGCCTTAATACAACTTCAAACAGCAGCTCAATTTTTATTGAAATAGATGTGTTTATGTCAATCAGAGTATCATTTTAATCCGACACAATCGTCAAGTTCAGTGCAAGTTTGTCGTTAATATGCTAAGATTCTCAGATTCTCAGATATAATACGTCGACTCAACTACAGTATGTTCGTATTTTAAAGCGAATATGAATGGTTAAATGAGTGAAGGATGAGTTTGGATGAGTGTAGTCTGGTTACTAACTGAGTTCGACTTGTTATGCTCAGAAATGGTCATCTATTAATATCCCAATACCCAAGGCAACTAATTTACCTACATCGTTACGTTGAATCCGAACCATGTAATATTGGTTTCTTTATAAGCTAGATATAGATTATCCCCCAGACTTTATAGATCTAGATACCCCAGACTTCTCTAGTAGAGTCCACACTGAGAGCAACCATTGAGCGGACGTTAAGTCGGTATTATGAGGACCGAATGTTGATCCTATCGCCTGAAATATCCACAAAAATTAGTCCTCAAGTAGCTGGATTACAGCACTGTGCTACTTTTTCCGTGTATCGATACTGAGGAAAAGGACGTCTCACTACACAAATTTGTTAGAGTATGTGTACAAAAAGAACACATTAAGACATCCATTTCAGTCAACAATTTTTACTCAAGTCCGTCATAATAATATTTTTACATTTTTGAATTTATACTGCAGCAAATATTTGTTGTGTGACGTTCACTTTTGTATGCTGTTTTGTATAGTTATTAAAAAATTAGTTGTATATTAGTACAATAAATTCTTGTTAAACATACTTACTGTAAACTATGATTTTTTAATTCAATTCAACTTCGTATTTCTCTAGTTCAATATGTATTCAAATTTATAAGCTCTAATAGTTGACATTTTAACACATGAAGATACTTTACATATACTTAATCTAAATATAAATAGTTTTGTACTCGGCGTTTAAGTAAGCCCTTTTGCCATGTTTTATATCGAATTCCAAATTAATAATCTAAATTTGAAAGAGTAGACAGGAATCGTTGGACATTTCCATTATAGCTTGAATCATTATAACAATTCAAAATAAATCTGATTTTCGAAGATGTAGTCTAACCCACTGAAGTTAAAAAAAAAGTCGAAGGACATTCTTTTGACAATGTGTTACTTTAGTTTATTTTAAGTGTTGTATAGTTTATTTTATTCTTGTTTAAATGCCTCAAAAACAAAAGCCTGTTGTTTTAGAACTTTCTAAAAAAAATTAAGTAATAAAACGATTACGGAAAGGTGAAAAAGCTAGCAGCATTGCAAACATTTTTGGCGTTGGACGAACAACTATAAACTATTGAAGGGTTTGTTTCAAAAATGCAACACGAAGATGGTAAACAACCGAAAAACAACTAAACCAGCAAAATTTGATAAGTTGGATATTGTGATGTACCAGTGGTTTATTCAAGCTTGCAATCAAGGGATTCCAATTTCGGGACCTATAATAATGTCAAAAGCTATGGAAATGAACCAGAAGATTGGTGTTGAGGGAGGTCCGTCTTTTAAAGCTAGCATAGGCTGGCTATATAAATTTAAGTGTCGACATGGTATTCGACAATAAACATTACAGGGGAAAAGCTAAGTGCTAATAGCGCAGTTGTTGCTGAGTACAGAGAACAGCTGTTGGAAGAAATAAGTGAGCGAAATTTAGTCAGGGAGCAGGTGTAAAACTGTCATGAGACTGGCCTTTATTGGAAAGTACTTCCTGAAAAAACATTGGCTAGAATTACAGAAAAATCTGCTCCAGGATTTAAAATGCAAAAAGATCGTATTGCAGCTATGATTTGCGCAAACGCAAGTGGGAGTCATAGATTTCCTTTACTTATTGTAGGAAAATCAAAAAGGCCTCACTCATTTAAAAATCTAAATTTAAACGCATTTCCTGTAAACTGTTATGGTCAACAAAATACGTGGATGAGCCAGAACATATTCTAGGGCTGGTTTCAAAATAAATTTGTACCCAGTGTAAGATTACATTTGGAAGAAGTAGGCTTGCCAAAAGAGGCCACGTTGTTAGTAGACAACGCCCCTACTCACCCTGTGATCTAAAAAGTGATGATTAGAAAATTACTTGTCTCTTTTTACCAGTAAACACAACTTCTTTGATCCAGCCCATGGATCAAGGAATAATAGAAAGCATGAAACGGCGATATCGAAGAGCATTCATTCAGAAACTTGTTTTATTGGAAGATTGCACAGGTGTAAAAGAGTTCTGGAAGTCATACAGCATTAAAGATGCGATTTTCAATATTGCTGATGCTTGAAACGATCTTCCCGCTCAAACTCGATAAAAAAGGTGGAATAAGCTGTAGCCTGAGCTAGAAGCTGAATTGGAAAGTGAGCGAGAAAATGCTATTTAAGAAGAAATTAACATTCAACAGTTTGTTCTAACATTCCCGGTAATTAACGACTGACAGTTCAAGAAATCAACGAGTGGCTAGAAGTGGACAAAGCAGGTGTTGGATTTCAAATCCTAAATGACGTTGAATTAGTGGACAATGTTGTGAAGGACGATACGAGTGATGGAGATGAAAAAGTCGATCCAGAGGAAACTTCTAATATAATCAGTCATAATGAAGCAGACCCTATGTTATTGACTGGTATGAAGTGCAAGAGGAAGCAGACACAATTTTATTGACTGGTATGAAGTGCAGGAGGAAGCAGACACAATGTTATTGACTGGTATGAAGTGCAGGAGGAAGCAGACACAATGTTATTGACTGGTATGAAGTGCAGGAGGAAGCAGACACAATGTTATTGACTGGTATGAAGTGCAGGAGGAAGCAGACACAATGTTATTGACTGGTATGAAGTGCAGGAGGAAGCAGACACAATGTTATTGACTGGTATGAAGTTTAGGAGGAACAACACTTTTGCTGTTACGAAAGATACGTACATTGCTTCAAAGAAGGCGCATCAATCAATACGTCAAAGTAATATGACAGACTATTTTAAGAAATAATAATACATTACAGTGTGACTGTCAACTTACATGTTACTGCAGTTTAATTTTATGAATGTTGATAATTAACGTGTGTGCTCATTATATATAATGAACAAGCTTATGTTTTACACTAAAACTAGGCCTAGCGTTTTGTGAAAAAATCGTAATTTTGAAATGCAGTATAGCATTCTATAACAGGTATTTTTTTCTAACCTTTTCATTCTCATTTCGTTTGTTAGTATAGTGGTACTCATAGTGGTACGTATAGTATGTACACCCCTTCAATATGTACGTATAGTATGTACACCCCTTCAATATGTACGTATACTATGTACACCCCTTCAATATGTTCGTATAGTATGTACACCCCTTCAATATGTACGTATAGTATGTACACCCCTTCAATATGTACGTATAGTATGTACACCCCTTCAATATGTACGTATAGTATGTACACCCCTTCCATTTGTACGTTTAGTATGTACTCCCCTTCAATATGTACTTATAGTATGTACACCCCTTCAATATGTACGTATAGTATGTACACCTCTTCAATATGTACGTATATTATGTACACCTCTTCAATATGTACGTATAGTATGTACACCCCTTCAATATGTACGTATAGTATGTACACCCCTTCAATATGTACGTATAGTATGTACACCCCTTCAATATATACGTATAGTATGTACACCCCTTCAATATATACGTATAGTATGTACACCCCTTCAAATGCTTATGCTTCACTAGAACATTTTTAATCATTAGATCATTTAGATTTCAAAATGATGTAAAGTTGATCACAGCATGTAATTATTCACTTGTGAGTCCCTCTGGTCTGAGGATGGTAAACGTGGTAAAATTTATAAATCGATTACCACAATATTTATACATTTTGTAATAATTGTGTCCAATTCCAAAAGTAAAACACTCCAAATAACTAGTTTTAATATTGTTACCTTCAACATATTTAGTTTGTTCAGTTAAAACTTAAATTGCTGTCTACGTTTTATAAGTTCTATAACATGTCTTTTTTCTAACCTGTTCATTCTCGTTTCGTTAATCAATATGTACTATACAGCATTAACATTTAACGTGCGTAATCACTAATAATAAGTTTCCAGCGATATAAGTGCAAGTGGGTGAATTCTCTATAATCCGTCTATTCTCCAATCCGTCAAGCCGCGGTCCTGACCCCTGACGGAAAATAGGGTGTCTGCTATATATATTTTTTTAACCTTTAACTTAAGGCTTAAAGCTTGTGATTTTTTTAAGCTGATGAAGAGCTTAGAATTGTTTAGCTAGCTTTAACTAAAAATGTGTTTAAGCGGTTTCAGGACTAACTGTTTTGATTATTGAATATTAAGAAATATCATGATTCATTATTCGTCATTATACATTTAAAAATGTAGTTTTTAATTTGAAAAAAATTTATGTAAATTATCTACTTTATAAATGTTACGCAAAATGTAATCCGTATCACAGAATCTACTACAAAAGTGTCGTAATTATGAAATGATCTCACCACTTTGAGTCATTATTTGATCCTTAATTACTTTATCCCCTTGTAATTAATTGGTCAACTAATGTTATAGTTCATTCTTTTCACATATCACATTTTCTTAATTTTTGTGAAAACACTTATGAAAAATACACTCCCCATTTGTATGTGTAATTTTAAAGTTTATCTGTAAGCAATGTCATGTGATTTTTCATTTAACATTATACCATGTAAAGAATAATCTAATGTCATGGTAGGATGTAATAAATGTCAGGCCTTTTATCAAATTTAAAGGTATTTATTCTCAAACTGATTCTGTGTCTGCAATTGCTCCCGAGTGTCGCCTGGTGATAACATTATGACAAGAACCCTGTCGTCGTTTCCTACGTCTTACGTCTGTAACGGGGACGTAATTTCACACGGATACTTACACAGCCCGCTCCAAAATGTTGTGTGATCTTAAGTGTTACGTTTATATATTTTTGACGATTGACTCATATTTTTCACCTCTCCAACTAAAAGTGACAGTGAAACTCTTTTCTTTTTGAACAGTTTTAGTTCGTTTGTTCCTTACAATTTGTAGGGGATAAAGCTTTAGAAAATAAAAATTATATGTTAATAAAAAAATAAATAATAGTCATAAAAACTTTAAAACCAACCTTGTTTAATTTTAATCACGCTATTTCTTCCTATATAACCAAGTTTCACTAAAACAGCTTTTTCATAAATATTCTAATTTGTTATTGCTCTAGTAAAATAACTTCTAAGAGTAAGGGACTGAGGGGGGAGTAGAAGACATTATGTTCCTCTTCACACTCCAGATATCACCTGTGAAGGTAAACTAAACAGCAGGAAAACTAGAGACAGTGCTCAAACTCATACAAACAGAACCCAAGATACACCTAAACTAGAGTTTCTGCCGAGGAGCCAGTTTCTCATTTCAAAGTTCTTACAAGAAAGTCTACTAAAACGTTGTTGTTAAACATTTTTTGACGTAATCAAAATTTCGTTTATTCATTGTATTTCCAAACAATCTCTACAATATTGCCAAAATACGCAAACTTAACACATGACCTACAGTTCCTTTCAATAATTGCCCCTCACCCCATGAAGGCATTGGTGACTTTATAGGCTTTTTAATAGCATATTAAATTATGGTAAACATATCAAATGAACGTTACAAAAACTATTACAACATATTTAAATACATTTATTTTGTATTTTCCCCCTCAGTTCTCTGAGTAATATTTTCTTTCGAACAATAATAAGTTTGAGAGTTTATTTTAGAATTATATTACATTATTAAATTCTAAAATTTCTGAAATTAAAATTATAATCCCAAAGTAGAATTGAGGAAGTGACACATTTTACCATATATGGGATAATAATTTAAATAAATTTCCAGGTCCAGTTCTCCAGGTCCAGGTATCCATCCGGCTTATGCAATGTTACTGACATGCTAAGGTCTAGCTAAAATATATTGACCGATGATTCGATTTGTTTATTGAAATAACTAATCAATAAATAGATTTTCTATAAACTGTATTTTTGTATTTTGATTTAGAAGGTGAAAATAAAGTACCAAAAAGGCAGTGTTCAGTCAACTTATGTCTACTTTTGAGTAAAAGGAAGTTTGTAATAAGTAGAGTTTAGTGAAAATGTTTTAAAATAACCATATTAATACGATTTAATTATGGTAAGTGTTTTACTTCAGTAATAAAATCCCTTTGGCAAGAATAGCTATAATACTCCACCAAAAATAACATCTCAGACTCGCACACTCACATCGTATACAGTAAATGTAATTTTCAGTGGTGAAGCGAGCAGCGCCCGATAAAATAACATGCGCCACTTACAAAACATATTTTCAATTACTGTTTCGGATCGTCGATGTTTGGATTCATCAGCTTTTAACGCAGAGGCATTAAACAATTTCCGTTTAAATTGACTAATATACAGAATAAGAAATAACACTGTACGTCGTTATTTCATCCACCTATCACTGAAATACATTTCAAACCCAAACTATATACTAGATTTTTTTAAGGAGAAGTCTATCTCCTTTTTAACTTTTCTATGGTCATTTTATTGACACTTTCGTCACAGGCTAGCAGTAGTGTAGTATACCGATTCTGGCGCAACCCCTCCCCATGCCGGTTCTGGCGCAACCTTGACCTTTGTACTGTTATTGTTTACAAATTTATCACCACGTGTTGACCTTGAGGTCAAGACCACTGCTGATTATCACCACGTGGTGACCTTGAAGGTCAGTTGTCCTAGGTCAGTGTTGTTTTGGCGTGACGTCACGCAGTGTTGTCCTAGGTCAGTGTTGTGTGACGTCACGCCGTTTTCGCGCTCTTTCATCTGACGACGTCACGGCGTATTTATTAAATTAATTTTATTTATTTAATGCTGTCAAAAAGTGTCGGTGGCCGGTGCCGGGATCGATCTGAGAACCTTTCGTTTGTGAGACGAAGTCGATACCACCGCGACACAGTGACACACCCGAGAGGGTAACGTAAGTAGCGGCAGAAGAACGTGTGTGGCTTCGCTCGAGCCACGTTATACTATATGAAATGTATTAATGACCATTCAATCCGAAAAAAAAATCAGTTTCTCTTTATACTATATAAAATGTACGAATTGTTTTTTCGCAGTGTTACCAACTCTCACGATTGATTGGCAAAAAATATATGTCAGTGCTGTCAACTCACACGATTTATTACATTATACTATAGTAAATACATATACGATTATTAAATTATACTATATTAAATACAAACGCGTTTTTCGGTGTTACAGTAATATTAATTTAAATTCATTATCCTTTTTTACGTTAAAACTATAATAAATACATATACGATTATTAAATTATACTATATTAAATACAAACGCGTTAATACATACGTTAAAACTGGTCGTTAAGTATTAGGAGAACAGAATTTGGTAAGAACTCTGAACTCGACCATTGGCGCAATAATTTGTATTTAATATAGTATTAATTTGTTCTGACCATTTAAATCAGATGTAAAAAAAAAAAAATAATCTGTTGGTTTGTCGTCTGCTAGTATCAGCTGATGTGGCTTGCTTCGCTTACACAGAGCCATACTATATGAAATACATGATGCATTTATGCTATATAAAATGTACCGATATTTCCAATAATTTGTATTTAATATAGTGTTATTGTCGTTCTGACCATTCAAACCAGATATAAAAAAAAAAAAAAATATGTTGGTGTACCGTCTGCTAGTACCAGCTGATGTGGTTCGCTTCGCTTACACCGAGCCAGATGTATTAATACTATATAAAATGTATTTTTCCAATAATTCCTATTTAATATATTATTAATTTGTTCAAACAAAATCGGTTTTTCTTTATATTATATAAAATGTACCAATTGTTTTTTCACAGTGTTGCTAACTCACACGAATATTTGCATTATACTATATAAAATACATATATATATGATTTTTTTTTCTCTTTTTTAATAAATACAAATGCGTTTTTCGGTGTTACAGTGATATTATTTTACTTTGTTTTCCTTCACATATAATGTATACTATATAAAGTATAGCCAACTTATGCTTTCATTCGTAGTATACTATAATAAATCTGTGTACTATAAAAAGTGCATCGATATTTATTCTTTGTCACGTTATAATATAATAATTGTTATGACGATAAATTTAAACAGATTAAAAAGGATTCTGGTTTTTCTGTGTACATATTTTATTTCAATATTATATTTATATACTATATGAAGTACATTGTTCATAATAAATCACTATTTTCGTTGTACTATAGTAAATGCAATTAATTTTTATATATAAATCAGTTAGAATATCTTTGAAACAGCTAACACATTTATATTTATTTATTTGTATTACAATAATAAATGTATATTTGTTAATATGTATTAATTTAAGTTAAATTTTAATGTTTTAATGCATTTGAGTATTAGGAGAGCAAAGACTGGTAGGAGTTATCAATGTTACAGTTGCCGCCTGCGGCATACAAAGTGTCACTATCGAATCATCGCGACCCGGCGACCTCTCCGTAAGATAGTCCGACTGCCTCGCGAACTGATTATGTGACTGCTGCTAATTTCTGCTAGCCTGATATTTTGTTTTTCATTGCATGTTGTTCGTATTCCATATTTAAGTGGTTTATATATAGAAAATAAAAAGCATATTATATTTTATTTAATAATTAATTTAGTATTTAAAAATCCTAAGGTAATATACTATTCTATATTTTTGTAATGACATAAGTAACACAATATTTAAATTCTGTTATGGGATAAGTTATAGTAATATTTAATTAATTATTTAAAAATCGTAAGGAGAAGTTGTATTGCAGATATTTTTGAAGTAATAAGTCGGACAATATTTAAATGTTATTTAAGAATAAAGTATAATAATGTCAATTATTAAATACTGAAAACTATAAAAAATACTGTCTTTTTTAAAACCAACTGATGTATTTGTATGGTATGAAATTGTCCAAGTCCAATTTTGCTGATGCAATGTTTCATCATGTGAACTTGTGGTAGTACGACAATGGTAAGACAGATATAAAAAGTCATATAATTCAATAAAAATCTGCAAAGAGCGGAAACTTCATCTGTACATACATGTATCTCAACAACAACCAAAGGTAAATCAATTGGTAAATATTTGTAAGAATGTTTATTTTCAATATATGTGGTAGTGAGACAGATATAAAATTCATATAAAAATTCGTTTTAATTTCAACAAATATCACAAACGCGTATTGAAAAAATCGAACTTTCAAATAATTTTTAAAAAAAACTTGTGACCGATTCATCACGAATAATTTATTTAAGTAAGGTCAAGATAACAGCATTATTATATGTTTTGGTTTTAAATAAGATATATTAAACGTTTATCGCAATAAAAAGTTATACCTTGACACTGATTTAATCATTAAATAAAAACTAAACTCATTGTCTCACTTAGAACGGGAAAAAACAATATAAAAATGGAATAATACAATATAGATGTTAAATTCAACATAAATTTCATTTCAGATATGTAAAATTATGAGTTAAGGAGTTCAATTATTATTCCCTCACACGTTAGTTAAAACAATCGAATAATATTGAATTACGAGCCATATTTAGACATATGTAATATTACAATATGTAGCATTTATTTCAGATTTCCATTAGGATCTTACACATAAGAGCCTTACGTAAAATTTAAATCCAATATGTTAAACACATTAGAGATTACAGTTATGTAAATATTAAATGGACAAAAATGTTTAATTTCTTCATGAAAGGATCTTCATACATGTCCAACTATTATAATATTCCTGAGAGAAACGATTAATTATAAATGGCACTTTAAGTTAATAACATGGTTTTTCCTATTTTGTAAAGATAAATTCTCTTATTAACAAATTAAGTAAATAAAAAAACAATTCTATGAATCCATTAATAACTGTATAGTGTATTAAATGTTGCATATTATTTTGACAATTTTATAATAATAATTGCCTTTTCTTATAATTTCAACATAAATATCACAAACACGTATTGAAAACATTGAACTTTCAAATAACTTTAAAAAAAAAAAATTGTGACCGATTCAACATGAATAATTCATTTTAGTGAGGTCAGAATAACTTCATTAATATAGATTTATTTAAAAAAATACATATTATTTGTTTATAGCAATAATAAATTATACTTTGTTACTAATTTTATCACATAAAAACTAAAATCATTAGCTCACTTTGAATGGAAAAAACAATATAATACAACATAGATGTTAAATTCAATATACATTTAATTTCAGATATGCGTACAAAACGTTCTTCTACACTTGCATCCTTGAGTGCATACATATGCGTTATGTTTAAGATGAGACATGTCTTGTATATGAAAAATTATCTAAGTTCCATTTTATCAGTGTCCGTATGTTGAGTAAGGATGAGAACTGAGTATCAGGCTTGTCAATTAGTTGAAAATTAGACCAATAATACATGTTTTTGATTCAACTCTATGTCCCTTAATTTCACTGGTTGTTAGACTTTAAATGAAATGTCCGTTCTATGAAACAGTCAAACTCCGTTAGCAACAATATTACATTGGTTATCCATGCTCATACTACTCACATTCACCTTAGAATACGTTCAATTTTGTGCTGCCTTCTCATATCTAAGAATAATACTTTATATTGTTTTCTTAAAATGAGCTGTGAGAGTAAATACTATAATGGATGTTATGTTTAAATAATTTGTATAACATAGGGTATACCAAATCAACCGTTTAAGTATATACTTCTTTTGTTTACATATCTTCTATATTCGGTATAGTTTAATGTCTTACTAGTATAATGCAAATAAATGCAAGTCTGTGGCATTGATGAAAATAAAAGAAATATCGATTAACAATTAAGCTGACTAAGTGATATGGTTCAAGTGGGGTCAAGCGATATGATAGCACACTCGAACTAGAAGTCTAAACTAAATATACCAATTATATTAACTTTGAAACCTAAGTAAATCGGACAAAAAGGTCATATATGAGTAACTAAATTAATAAAATATGTGTTTTTAAATTAAATTGATTTTCAATTACGTTCATTCTAGTTTTATGTGATTAAATTTTAGTTTTTTCATGAACATTTTCTGCGTGATAAATATTGCCAATAAATGACTAAAACACCAATGTTTTAATAGTTAACTATTCTGATTTTTTTACATTTGAGTAAACAAATACTATGATTAGTCGTTTAAGAGCTTTATATCAAGACCTATTCTCTACTATCGTATATTTACTTAACAGTAATATAAAATACTGTATTTATAAGATATAACATGATTTTACAGTTATATTTACATTTTTTTTAATAACTTACAAGTAACTGGGTGTATGTTTAGTTACTTTCTACATTTGTGAATTAATATAAGATATCTAAGTCACATAAATTTATAAATCCATCGATTTATTTTAAATGACCAACTAAATTAGTTTGGGATAGAAAATGAAGGTACTATACAGATGATACACTTTTGATATCTCTATTAGGATGTTATACATAAGAGCTTCAAATAAAATTTTAGTCTAATGTGCTTCACATATTGGATCTTATAGTTCTGTAAATCTAGGCATTAAATGAACGAAACATTTTTTATTTCTCAATGAGAGGATCCTCATACGTATTCAACTATTTTATTAAAACTTAGCGAAACGATTTAAATATGCATGACAGTCGGTGTAAAGTAGGTTTTTCCTATTTTGTAAAGATAATTAAACAGATAAAACAACAACAATTTATAATTCCGTTAATAACTACATAGTGAATTGAATTTTACATATTATGTTAATAGTTTATAAAATAGTCTTTTGCTTATGACTAATTTTAAGTGTATAATTTATTTTGGTATACAAGCCTTGTAAATGTACACATATTATTGTTTATTAGTCTTTATATCTGATCAAATATTAAATATTTTCAATGGACAAAAACATTCATTTTTCAAATAACGGATATAAATTCATATACAACAATTATATCATACTCGAGCCAAACTATTAGAATTAATGTTTATCAACGACTGTAAAGATAATTTATATAATCAAATATTTAGGTAAATAAAACAATATACGAGATTCAATGTCCGTATGTTGTGCAGGGGAGAGAACTGTGTATCAGGCTTGTCAGACTAACGTATTACTGTTGGCTGAGCAGAACGAAAGAAGGATAAACGAAAAAATTAGTTAAATTTCTTATTAGTATATAGCGCAAATAAATGCAAATCTATAGCATTAAAGAAAATAAGAGAAATATCGATCAACAAGTAAGCTGACTAAATGATAGTACATTTCCGGTTCAAGTGATATGATAGTGCACTCGAATAGACTCAAATTAAATCACTTAATTATCGAATGAAAATATAAACTTTGCATTAAAAGATGTATAAAATATGCACACTGTGACCCTATAGTAAAAAACCATTTAGTGGGAAACCAAAACTGATTCACCAAGAGTAGTTACTTTTTAGAACTCACTAAAACCTAGTGTCAAACTATGATCCACCTTTTTGATCGCCATGTTGATGGCAAATAAATAATCTATATATAGGACATTCCTTCCATAATACGGGAATATATGTATAACAATAAGTCTAAACTAAATATACCAGTTGTATTAACTGTGAAACATAAGTAAATCGGTCAAAAAATCATATATGAGTAATTCAAGTAATAAAATATCAATTTCTTTATAATTACAATGATTTCAAATTACGTTCATTCTAATTTGATGTGATTAAAATTTTAGTTTTTTTTCATGAACACTTTCTGTGTGATAAACATAGCCAATAAATAACTAAAACGCCAATTTTAATTATTCTGAATTTTCACATTTTAGTAAACAAGTACACAAACTAAAATGACAGACTAGAATATACAAGCCTTTTAAATATAATACACTTCTGAGATATCCATTATGAGCTTTAACTTACTTTATAGTGCTTCACATATTATTGTTTATTAATCTGTATATCTAATCAAAATATTTCATCAATTATATCATACTTGAGCCAAGCTAAATTAAATTAAGTTCATCAAATGTTCATCAATTTTCTTTTTTTAACTGTAAATATAACTTATATAATCCGATATTTGGGTAAATAAAACAATATACGAGATGTTCTATGCAAGAAATATATTCTTATTCTTTATTTATTTGCAAATTTTTCACACATTTATTTACAAATAATGTCCTTACTCAGAATCTTTGAACTTGCGATTCTTCAACTCCTTTCAGCTTGGCCATTAGTCTGTTGTAGAGTTCTTCCCCACACTCTTTAGGACCAATGGTGGGTGGATAGTAACATATTTATATAAAATGCTGTCAAAATCAGATGGTTATGCTTAAATAGGATCCAGAAGTTGTTATCTTAAAGATACTGTTTCATACTAACAGTTCACTCTTAACAAGTGTGATAATATATAACTCACATATGTTTACTATATTACAGACAATTTTCAATAAATTTATAATAGCGATTTTTGAAGCTAAAAATACACATACGAATGAAAATAACTTACGTTAAATTTCAATACCCATAACACATATAAAAAGTCATGTAATATTTTTGTTATTTTTAGTATAATAAATATTAAAGAATATGAAACTAAAACAACTGCGATGATGCTATTAAAACGAATCTCAACCATATTACAGTTGTATTATTGTTTATGATAACTTTTTTTGACACTTTTTTCTTTAGTTAGCATATATTTTTATTTATTTACTCTCCAAAAAAACTAGATATGATTTGTTTGTACCATGATGAGTTTTAGTTAACAGCCATTGTAAAACTGTACATAGTGAAGCCCAATAAATGAATTTTAATGTGAAGTGCAGTTGAACATTCAATACCTTCCCTTTCATCCAAATAATGAACTTTATACTTAAGGTAACACTAAAAAACCATATACTATACGAACAAAACTATACTTTGTCTAGCTATATAAATACTAACGTACATAACTAGACTTTATATTCGTATAATACATTTAAGTATGTAGGATTAACATAATGAACTTAGGTATAGGGCATTTATTTTATTTTACGATACCTATTTACGTTGTATTCATGTTATTTATACATTTAATGTGGAATGGAAACTGTAATTTAGATAATAATTTATTTCTCATACACAGGGAATTATTAGCATTGATATTAAGTAAAACTCAAATAATAATATGGAATGCAAACTATAAATTACTTTCAAAGCTAATTCACATTCACTTTGTCTTATTAGAATTGATATTAGAGGCATTCTAGATAATTTATATGACGTTTGTGTAAATAAAACCATATGTCTATTTTAAACTAGCCAAGGCCAGAGGATTAAGGCAATGAGGAAAGAACAAAGTGACCCAAATGCCGTTCAAAGACAAATAGGTAAAACACAGTTAGTTTGAATACATAATATCTATTAACATAGCTTTATTCATTAAAATTATACGCATATAATACAATTTTAAAACAACCGTTATAAACTCAATTTGTCCTACTTCAAATCTACGTTTAGTTTTAAATATAATGCATAATTTTCATTACGTTTTAAACTTTAATTTTTACTATTTTAACTAAAGAATATCCCAAAGACAGATATAGTAGCTTAAGGTAACTTTTTAGTGCAACTTCATTGAATTCAAATTGTAGACATACACATACAAAAGGGGCTTATAATACTAAGTATACTGTATAATTTTATAATTTTTACTGTGGATATTTAATTTAAAACAGGAAATCTTATTTGTACTCATGCTATAACAAATCTATGTTAGATTAATGTTAAGTTAAGTTAAGATAACCATAGATAAAGTAAGAGGCCACTGCTGACATCGATTTGTTATAGCATGAGTACAAATAAGATTTCCTGTTTTAAATTAAATATCCACAGTAAAAATTATAAAATTATACAGTATATTTAGTATTATAAGCCCCTTTTGTATGTGTATGTCTACAATTTGAATTCAATGAAGTTGCACTAAAAAGTTACCTTAAGCTACTATATCTGTCTTTGGGATATTCTTTAGTTAAAATAGTAAAAATTAAAGTTTAAAACGTAATGAAAATTATGCATTATATTTAAAACTAAACGTAGATTTGAAGTAGGACAAATTGAGTTTATAACGGTTGTTTTAAAATTGTATTATATGCGTATAATTTTAATGAATAAAGCTATGTTAATAGATATTATGTATTCAAACTAACTGTGTTTTACCTATTTGTCTTTGAACGGCATTTGGGTCACTTTGTTCTTTCCTCATTGCCTTAATCCTCTGGCCTTGGCTAGTTTAAAATAGACATATGGTTTTATTTACACAAACGTCATATAAATTATCTAGAATGCCTCTAATATCAATTCTAATAAGACAAAGTGAATGTGAATTAGCTTTGAAAGTAATTTATAGTTTGCATTCCATATTATTATTTGAGTTTTACTTAATATCAATGCTAATAATTCCCTGTGTATGAGAAATAAATTATTATCTAAATTACAGTTTCCATTCCACATTAAATGTATAAATAACATGAATACAACGTAAATAGGTATCGTAAAATAAAATAAATGCCCTATACCTAAGTTCATTATGTTAATCCTACATACTTAAATGTATTATACGAATATAAAGTCTAGTTATGTACGTTAGTATTTATATAGCTAGACAAAGTATAGTTTTGTTCGTATAGTATATGGTTTTTTAGTGTTACCTTAAGTATAAAGTTCATTATTTGGATGAAAGGGAAGGTATTGAATGTTCAACTGCACTTCACATTAAAATTCATTTATTGGGCTTCACTATGTACAGTTTTACAATGGCTGTTAACTAAAACTCATCATGGTACAAACAAATCATATCTAGTTTTTTTGGAGAGTAAATAAATAAAAATATATGCTAACTAAAGAAAAAAGTGTCAAAAAAAGTTATCATAAACAATAATACAACTGTAATATGGTTGAGATTCGTTTTAATAGCATCATCGCAGTTGTTTTAGTTTCATATTCTTTAATATTTATTATACTAAAAATAACAAAAATATTACATGACTTTTTATATGTGTTATGGGTATTGAAATTTAACGTAAGTTATTTTCATTCGTATGTGTATTTTTAGCTTCAAAAATCGCTATTATAAATTTATTGAAAATTGTCTGTAATATAGTAAACATATGTGAGTTATATATTATCACACTTGTTAAGAGTGAACTGTTAGTATGAAACAGTATCTTTAAGATAACAACTTCTGGATCCTATTTAAGCATAACCATCTGATTTTGACAGCATTTTATATAAATATGTTACTATCCACCCACCATTGGTCCTAAAGAGTGTGGGGAAGAACTCTACAACAGACTAATGGCCAAGCTGAAAGGAGTTGAAGAATCGCAAGTTCAAAGATTCTGAGTAAGGACATTATTTGTAAATAAATGTGTGAAAAATTTGCAAATAAATAAAGAATAAGAATATATTTCTTGCATAGAACATCACGTATATTGTTTTATTTACCCAAATATCGGATTATATAAGTTATATTTACAGTTAAAAAAAGAAAATTGATGAACATTTGATGAACTTAATTTAATTTAGCTTGGCTCAAGTATGATATAATTGATGAAATATTTTGATTAGATATATAGACTAATAAACAATAATATGTGAAGCACTATAAAGTAAGTTAAAGCTCATAATGGATATCTCAGAAGTGTATTATATTTACAAGGCTTGTATATTCTAGTCTGTCATTTTAGTTTGTGTACTTGTTTACTAAAATGTGAAAATTCAGAATAATTAAAATTGGCGTTTTAGTTATTTATTGGCTATGTTTATCACACAGAAAGTGTTCATGAAAAAAAACTAAAATTTTAATCACATCAAATTAGAATGAACGTAATTTGAAATCATTGTAATTATAAAGAAATTGATATTTTATTACTTGAATTACTCATATATGATTTTTTGACCGATTTACTTATGTTTCACAGTTAATACAACTGGTATATTTAGTTTAGACTTATTGTTATACATATATTCCCGTATTATGGAAGGAATGTCCTATATATAGATTATTTATTTGCCATCAACATGGCGATCAAAAAGGTGGATCATAGTTTGACACTAGGTTTTAGTGAGTTCTAAAAAGTAACTACTCTTGGTGAATCAGTTTTGGTTTCCCACTAAATGGTTTTTTACTATAGGGTCACAGTGTGCATATTTTATACATCTTTTAATGCAAAGTTTATATTTTCATTCGATAATTAAGTGATTTAATTTGAGTCTATTCGAGTGCACTATCATATCACTTGAACCGGAAATGTACTATCATTTAGTCAGCTTACTTGTTGATCGATATTTCTCTTATTTTCTTTAATGCTATAGATTTGCATTTATTTGCGCTATATACTAATAAGAAATTTAACTAATTTTTTCGTTTATCCTTCTTTCGTTCTGCTCAGCCAACAGTAATACGTTAGTCTGACAAGCCTGATACACAGTTCTCTCCCCTGCACAACATACGGACATTGAATCTCGTATATTGTTTTATTTACCTAAATATTTGATTATATAAATTATCTTTACAGTCGTTGATAAACATTAATTCTAATAGTTTGGCTCGAGTATGATATAATTGTTGTATATGAATTTATATCCGTTATTTGAAAAATGAATGTTTTTGTCCATTGAAAATATTTAATATTTGATCAGATATAAAGACTAATAAACAATAATATGTGTACATTTACAAGGCTTGTATACCAAAATAAATTATACACTTAAAATTAGTCATAAGCAAAAGACTATTTTATAAACTATTAACATAATATGTAAAATTCAATTCACTATGTAGTTATTAACGGAATTATAAATTGTTGTTGTTTTATCTGTTTAATTATCTTTACAAAATAGGAAAAACCTACTTTACACCGACTGTCATGCATATTTAAATCGTTTCGCTAAGTTTTAATAAAATAGTTGAATACGTATGAGGATCCTCTCATTGAGAAATAAAAAATGTTTCGTTCATTTAATGCCTAGATTTACAGAACTATAAGATCCAATATGTGAAGCACATTAGACTAAAATTTTATTTGAAGCTCTTATGTATAACATCCTAATAGAGATATCAAAAGTGTATCATCTGTATAGTACCTTCATTTTCTATCCCAAACTAATTTAGTTGGTCATTTAAAATAAATCGATGGATTTATAAATTTATGTGACTTAGATATCTTATATTAATTCACAAATGTAGAAAGTAACTAAACATACACCCAGTTACTTGTAAGTTATTAAAAAAAAATGTAAATATAACTGTAAAATCATGTTATATCTTATAAATACAGTATTTTATATTACTGTTAAGTAAATATACGATAGTAGAGAATAGGTCTTGATATAAAGCTCTTAAACGACTAATCATAGTATTTGTTTACTCAAATGTAAAAAAATCAGAATAGTTAACTATTAAAACATTGGTGTTTTAGTCATTTATTGGCAATATTTATCACGCAGAAAATGTTCATGAAAAAACTAAAATTTAATCACATAAAACTAGAATGAACGTAATTGAAAATCAATTTAATTTAAAAACACATATTTTATTAATTTAGTTACTCATATATGACCTTTTTGTCCGATTTACTTAGGTTTCAAAGTTAATATAATTGGTATATTTAGTTTAGACTTCTAGTTCGAGTGTGCTATCATATCGCTTGACCCCACTTGAACCATATCACTTAGTCAGCTTAATTGTTAATCGATATTTCTTTTATTTTCATCAATGCCACAGACTTGCATTTATTTGCATTATACTAGTAAGACATTAAACTATACCGAATATAGAAGATATGTAAACAAAAGAAGTATATACTTAAACGGTTGATTTGGTATACCCTATGTTATACAAATTATTTAAACATAACATCCATTATAGTATTTACTCTCACAGCTCATTTTAAGAAAACAATATAAAGTATTATTCTTAGATATGAGAAGGCAGCACAAAATTGAACGTATTCTAAGGTGAATGTGAGTAGTATGAGCATGGATAACCAATGTAATATTGTTGCTAACGGAGTTTGACTGTTTCATAGAACGGACATTTCATTTAAAGTCTAACAACCAGTGAAATTAAGGGACATAGAGTTGAATCAAAAACATGTATTATTGGTCTAATTTTCAACTAATTGACAAGCCTGATACTCAGTTCTCATCCTTACTCAACATACGGACACTGATAAAATGGAACTTAGATAATTTTTCATATACAAGACATGTCTCATCTTAAACATAACGCATATGTATGCACTCAAGGATGCAAGTGTAGAAGAACGTTTTGTACGCATATCTGAAATTAAATGTATATTGAATTTAACATCTATATTGTATTATATTGTTTTTTCCATTCAAAGTGAGCTAATGATTTTAGTTTTTATGTGATAAAATTAGTAACAAAGTATAATTTATTATTGCTATAAACAAATAATATGTATTTTTTTAAATAAATCTATATTAATGAAGTTATTCTGACCTCACTAAAATGAATTATTCATGTTGAATCGGTCACAATTTTTTTTTTTTTAAAGTTATTTGAAAGTTCAATGTTTTCAATACGTGTTTGTGATATTTATGTTGAAATTATAAGAAAAGGCAATTATTATTATAAAATTGTCAAAATAATATGCAACATTTAATACACTATACAGTTATTAATGGATTCATAGAATTGTTTTTTTATTTACTTAATTTGTTAATAAGAGAATTTATCTTTACAAAATAGGAAAAACCATGTTATTAACTTAAAGTGCCATTTATAATTAATCGTTTCTCTCAGGAATATTATAATAGTTGGACATGTATGAAGATCCTTTCATGAAGAAATTAAACATTTTTGTCCATTTAATATTTACATAACTGTAATCTCTAATGTGTTTAACATATTGGATTTAAATTTTACGTAAGGCTCTTATGTGTAAGATCCTAATGGAAATCTGAAATAAATGCTACATATTGTAATATTACATATGTCTAAATATGGCTCGTAATTCAATATTATTCGATTGTTTTAACTAACGTATGAGGGAATAATAATTGAACTCCTTAACTCATAATTTTACATATCTGAAATGAAATTTATGTTGAATTTAACATCTATATTGTATTATTCCATTTTTATATTGTTTTTTCCCGTTCTAAGTGAGCCAATGAGTTTAGTTTTTATTTAATGATTAAATCAGTGTCAAGGTATAACTTTTTATTGCGATAAACGTTTAATATATCTTATTTAAAACCAAAACATATAATAATGCTGTTATCTTGACCTTACTTAAATAAATTATTCGTGATGAATCGGTCACAAGTTTTTTTTAAAAATTATTTGAAAGTTCGATTTTTTCAATACGTGTTTGTGATATTTGTTGAAATTAAAACGAATTTTTATATGAATTTTATATCTGTCTCACTACCACATATATTGAAAATAAACATTCTTACAAATATTTACCAATTGATTTACCTTTGGTTGTTGTTGAGATACATGTATGTACAGATGAAGTTTCCGCTCTTTGCAGATTTTTATTGAATTATATGACTTTTTATATCTGTCTTACCATTGTCGTACTACCACAAGTTCACATGATGAAACATTGCATCAGCAAAATTGGACTTGGACAATTTCATACCATACAAATACATCAGTTGGTTTTAAAAAAGACAGTATTTTTTATAGTTTTCAGTATTTAATAATTGACATTATTATACTTTATTCTTAAATAACATTTAAATATTGTCCGACTTATTACTTCAAAAATATCTGCAATACAACTTCTCCTTACGATTTTTAAATAATTAATTAAATATTACTATAACTTATCCCATAACAGAATTTAAATATTGTGTTACTTATGTCATTACAAAAATATAGAATAGTATATTACCTTAGGATTTTTAAATACTAAATTAATTATTAAATAAAATATAATATGCTTTTTATTTTCTATATATAAACCACTTAAATATGGAATACGAACAACATGCAATGAAAAACAAAATATCAGGCTAGCAGAAATTAGCAGCAGTCACATAATCAGTTCGCGAGGCAGTCGGACTATCTTACGGAGAGGTCGCCGGGTCGCGATGATTCGATAGTGACACTTTGTATGCCGCAGGCGGCAACTGTAACATTGATAACTCCTACCAGTCTTTGCTCTCCTAATACTCAAATGCATTAAAACATTAAAATTTAACTTAAATTAATACATATTAACAAATATACATTTATTATTGTAATACAAATAAATAAATATAAATGTGTTAGCTGTTTCAAAGATATTCTAACTGATTTATATATAAAAATTAATTGCATTTACTATAGTACAACGAAAATAGTGATTTATTATGAACAATGTACTTCATATAGTATATAAATATAATATTGAAATAAAATATGTACACAGAAAAACCAGAATCCTTTTTAATCTGTTTAAATTTATCGTCATAACAATTATTATATTATAACGTGACAAAGAATAAATATCGATGCACTTTTTATAGTACACAGATTTATTATAGTATACTACGAATGAAAGCATAAGTTGGCTATACTTTATATAGTATACATTATATGTGAAGGAAAACAAAGTAAAATAATATCACTGTAACACCGAAAAACGCATTTGTATTTATTAAAAAAGAGAAAAAAAAAATCATATATATATGTATTTTATATAGTATAATGCAAATATTCGTGTGAGTTAGCAACACTGTGAAAAAACAATTGGTACATTTTATATAATATAAAGAAAAACCGATTTTGTTTGAACAAATTAATAATATATTAAATAGGAATTATTGGAAAAATACATTTTATATAGTATTAATACATCTGGCTCGGTGTAAGCGAAGCGAACCACATCAGCTGGTACTAGCAGACGGTACACCAACATATTTTTTTTTTTTTTATATCTGGTTTGAATGGTCAGAACGACAATAACACTATATTAAATACAAATTATTGGAAATATCGGTACATTTTATATAGCATAAATGCATCATGTATTTCATATAGTATGGCTCTGTGTAAGCGAAGCAAGCCACATCAGCTGATACTAGCAGACGACAAACCAACAGATTATTTTTTTTTTTTACATCTGATTTAAATGGTCAGAACAAATTAATACTATATTAAATACAAATTATTGCGCCAATGGTCGAGTTCAGAGTTCTTACCAAATTCTGTTCTCCTAATACTTAACGACCAGTTTTAACGTATGTATTAACGCGTTTGTATTTAATATAGTATAATTTAATAATCGTATATGTATTTATTATAGTTTTAACGTAAAAAAGGATAATGAATTTAAATTAATATTACTGTAACACCGAAAAACGCGTTTGTATTTAATATAGTATAATTTAATAATCGTATATGTATTTACTATAGTATAATGTAATAAATCGTGTGAGTTGACAGCACTGACATATATTTTTTGCCAATCAATCGTGAGAGTTGGTAACACTGCGAAAAAACAATTCGTACATTTTATATAGTATAAAGAGAAACTGATTTTTTTTTCGGATTGAATGGTCATTAATACATTTCATATAGTATAACGTGGCTCGAGCGAAGCCACACACGTTCTTCTGCCGCTACTTACGTTACCCTCTCGGGTGTGTCACTGTGTCGCGGTGGTATCGACTTCGTCTCACAAACGAAAGGTTCTCAGATCGATCCCGGCACCGGCCACCGACACTTTTTGACAGCATTAAATAAATAAAATTAATTTAATAAATACGCCGTGACGTCGTCAGATGAAAGAGCGCGAAAACGGCGTGACGTCACACAACACTGACCTAGGACAACACTGCGTGACGTCACACCAAAACAACACTGACCTAGGACAACTGACCTTCAAGGTCACCACGTGGCTGATAACAGTAGTAAACTTGACCTCAAGGTCAACACGTGGTGATAAATTTGTAAATAATAACAGTACAAAGTCCAAGGTTGCGCCAGAACCGGCATGGGGAGGGTTGCGACAGAATCGGTATACTACACTACTGCTAGCTTTTTGGCTGTGTGTATTAGTTTGTGAGGTAAATTTAAACACTCAATTTTGTTAATCAGCGTTTGGCGAAATATGGCGTTTCCTTTTAATTCTCAGCTTATAATTAAGTATATAAATGAAATTATTCCTTAATTATATAACTTTGGGAGTGGGTCCTTTTGCTCGGTTACGAGTAAAACCATGCTTTTGTTAATAAACTTTCTGGAAAAATTTACACAACTGTGCACATTTTCGCATAATTTCATGTTATCTTTATGCGTGTTTATCAGCTATTGCACGGAAATTATCAATTTATACATAAACACAATTTTTTCAATAAACTCCGGTTTATTTTAATCATCTCTGAGAGCACTATTATTTATTAAATACACTAAACGTACTGGATATAAATAGATTAAACAGCTGGCCCATTTCCCAGAATGGTTTGATAAGTTAAACATTACATTTCAACATCAATATTCTGTTTGACTGCCGTAACGTTTACATTAGTAACTAACGTACGCTAATGTCCGTCAGATCGTAAACACCGGTTTATCTATTGGACAGATTGACAGCTCAAAATGTTGTTAAATAAATTAACATTCGTTTACGCGAACTGGCATGATTAGGACTAAGTAATCATTTAAAAATAACCATCGTACTTTAGTACGATTACATCAACTAATGAAAACAGCCCTTAATTAACTACACGTTTTCACTTTTTTCTTCAATATTAGTTGAAACAATAAAATTTTAAATCTTATTTTATTAAAATCTAGACTATTGTAAAATATAGACATTCGTAAAGATAGCCTTTTGAAAATACAGTCTCATGTAAAATATAACCTGTTGTTAAATATAGCTGTTGTAAAATATAGCCTGTTGTAAAATATAGCCTCTTGGTAATATACAGCCTTTTGTAAAATATAGCTTCTTGTAAAATATAGCCGGTGTAAAAATATAGCCTCTTGTAAAATATGACCTCTTATCATATATAGTTTGTTGTAAAATATGGTATCTTGTAAAATATATCCTCTTGTACAAAAATAAATTGAATAATAACTATAATTAAGTACTCTTTATTAGGTTTTTATAATAATACATAGCCGGTTTCGGCTCTTAGGCCATCTTCAGACTGTAGATAAAATAACCTCTCAGAAATGAACAGTTATAAAAATAAAACAGATGAAAATAACATATGATTAATTTAGTGTGTCTTGAATTTTACTTTTGATTCTTATGGTTTTTAATTTCTCTAATTTTTTCATATATAGGATTTTTCATGTTCATTTGTGTATTTAATGTTCTGTGGTTCATATAATTGTTTATGTATACGTGTAAATTTTCTTTGGTATTCATTTTTTCTCCTTTCTTCTCATATTCAAAAACTGTAACAATTTAAATTATATTTTGGTAACTGTGATTTGACTGGAGAATATGTTCAGCAAAGTTAGATTTAATTGATGTTGAGTTGTTGTTTCTTATGGCTTATATGTGTTCTTTGTAACGTAAATTAAATGTTCTTCCTGTTTGTTCTATGTAAAAAGAATTGCATTTCGAGAATTTTAATTTATATATTCCAGATTTTTCATATTTGTTATTTTTCTTTTCTTTGATGGATAGTTTAAGTAAAAGTATTGTTCTTTGTTTTATAACTGAGTGTATATTTACTGTGTTGAAAAGATTGTCTAATAGCCTTATTCATTTTTGTAATAAGGAACACTAAAAATTTTTTTCTTTTCTTTTTGTTTCATTTTCTTATTTTTGTTTCCTTTTATTCTTTTAATAATTTTGTCAACAATTGTCGGATTGTAACCATTTATCGAAGCTAAGTATTTTATTGTTGTTTTTTCTTCTTCAAATTCAGATTTTTTCATGGGATGTTTAACATTCTGTTTATCATTAATCTGAAACTAGATAATTTGTACTTCCATGGATGGTTAAAATTATATGGAATTGGTAGGTCACTTTGGGTTGATTTCCAAAAAATTCTGAAAGAGTGTTTATTTCCAATATTTGTGATTGTTAGATCTAAATAGTTCATTTCTTTTGCTTCGTTTTCTTTTGTACATTTTATTTTGTTATTTAACGAATTAAAGTAGTCTAGTAATTCATCACTTTCTTTTTCGCTTCCTTGAAAAAGACATATTACATCATCAACATAACGAAACCAATAGATTATTTGTTGTTTGTGAGGATTTGATTCGTTCAAAATTTTGTTTTGTCCTAGATTGTGTAAGAATATATGTTTGCTATTATTCCTGATAAAGGAGATCCCATTAGTAGTCAATTATTTTAATGATAAAATTTTCATTATATTTAAAATAGTTCTGTTCAATGCGAATTTCAGTTGACTTTATGATATCATTAATTTCATTTTTGTTGAGTCTGTTAGTTAGTGTGAGATCATTTTTTAAATTGTTTAATGTTTCTTTAGTAGGAATATTTGTGTACATGTCTTGTATATCAAATTATATAAATTGACATTGAATTAGAATTTGAATATCTTTTATATTGTATATCAGTTCAGTAGTGTTCTCTGTGCTGTAATTGTAATCCCAAATAATGTTTTCTTGGATCTTTTTATTCAAATATTTGCATAATTTATATGATGGTGTGTTTTGAAAGTTGACTATTAGTCTGATTGGTATATTTGTTTCGTATGTTTTAGGTTGAGCTCTTAGGCTATTCATTAAAATAACAGCAAAATCACTGAATGTCAATACAGCAATAGCAATAAATTGATATGTCACAATAAAAAACACAGAAAAACAATAACAAGTTAGCCATTAGTTGCTGGAATAATATTAAACTAGTTCTACAGAAACTGGCTGACAGCTAATTCCACGTCTAGCAGTAGGGATAGCATTCATCCGGGTCAGTAGGTTAAAATTACGCCTTCCAATGGCACAAGTTTAAAGACAGCTCAGTTGAGTCTTGAAAAAATTCAACAACTTGACTGCGCTCCAAATAATTGTCCGCTATGTGACCAGCATTTAGGTAAACGCTAAGGCAGACTGATGTACTCTGGAGCGATTCGGGTGTCCAGGGAAGTATTGCAGGCGCCTCGCTCAGAGCCCAGACCAAGAAATTGCTAAATTAGCGCCTTCAACGCTGAAAATAGCTGCCGCAGCACATGTTGGAGAAATAGCAATAAGGAAACTAGTTCTCAGATTTGCCAACAGAGTATAGCACAAATCAAACCACATCGCTGTTTATATTATTAAAACCTACAAAATATTGTTGTCTGGTATTCAACCAGTATAACTCAGTCAATTCTCATCAGTAAAATGTTATTTAAACTATCAAAATATTGTGGCCTGGGACTAAAAGGGTTCTACAGTAGCGATGCTATCTTACCTTCATCGGGCTAAAACCTGGTTTTCTTATTTCAACCGTACGGACCATATTTATTATCATAATGAATTGTAATGAACACAATGTAATTGTCAAATATCCACTCCAGTGGACCATAAGTTTATATTATGACATTTCTATTATAAAATAGTTAAGAATGACACTCAAATTTCGCATATTTGACAGCAAAAATAATATAAATCAATTTTTTTTACAAAAGTCGTATTATGTTCCATTAGAATAGGTATTCGCCTATGATTTCGTGACGACTTCTTGTGTTGCGATACGATCATTATTACGGACCGATTCGTTAAAAATAGTATGTGTTAAATAGAAATGTTATTTTGGCAATTGTTCAAGGACAGAAACGGCTTCCTTAGAAGTGATTGAATTGAATTTTATATTCTTACATTCTTACATAATTATGAGAATAAAGATAATGCGTACATTTATGAGTTAATTTTAGAAAACTAACTCATAAATTGTAACATTTTACTAACTATAATGCAATGTATCACTCAAGGCTATTGTTCAGCTAAGTTACCAACGTAGTGCAGTAATTTACTGGGCTTTCCCAACACGACTTTGCACGACCCCGTTATTGTGCAAGTTGTAGAACACCCTTATCTACCTCTGGAAACATGGAGTAGCCAATTTATAATGTTAGTAAAGGAACGTGCAGATATATTTTACTGTATTCGATCTACTGTGCTTAAAAGAAAAGTAGGCCTACTAATTCCAAGAAACAAAGACTAAAGAATGGATAGGAAAAATATAGAAAAATAAATACCAGGAAACCCCTTTCCATCGTACATGATTTTATTATTCGTATACTTACCAAGCACATTTTATATTGATATAAAATGTATAGTTAGCACATCAAAAATTTTTGTATTATCATAAAACGTTTTCGGCATCTTTTTTTGTATTTAAATAAAAACCGTAAACATACAAAAATACAATTATAGTTGTTATTTTTGTTATTGTTTAAGAACGTTGTTTCTTTAAATATTGTATTCATAATATAATTTCACTTTATGTGAATTTTTATGTTTTTAATTATCTATGAACAAAATAACAATGTTAACCATTCGAAAACGAATGTCGAAAACGTTAAATAAAAATCAACAAGAAATAATTTGTTGATAAGGTAACTATATATTTAATATAATTTCCCAATATAACTGTAAATGATAATATTAACTGATATGTTGAATTCAGAAGTAGAAAACACTTTAGGGCCTACATCATATTTAAATAAATATACGTACTTACTTTTTTTTAATAAAACAACCATTTTTGTAGCTAAATTAACAAATAATATATAAGAATGAAAAAATAATTTAACAATAATGTGGGGTTTTTGTACGTAGCAAGAATTCGTTCATTGTAATCCTTCCTTCTCCTCCATATGAAATTGTATGTTCATGCATGCGTAATTTCTATTTTTATTATTTTTCATGAGATTCATGAGCCTTACTCTTAAAATGTTTCATATTTGCCGCGTATAAATGTTGTATAACGTTTTTCTGTTCATTCAAAACTGACAGGGTTTGAAGACAATCCATGGTTATACATATTACCTACAATTAATTGAACCTGGTTGAAAGATAACCTAATATGTGAAGGAAAATGTGAAAATTAGATAAAACTTTTGTTTCCCGAAGTGTATGTTTGGTTAGTAGATAACAAACAGCGAGGGTTGGCAATTTAACTTCCAGCCTCACTTCCGGTGATAAAGTATCAGCTCTCACTTCCGGAATGGAACTGTTCGACAGGAAACATTATAGCTCCGACTTATTACTGTTTTGACTATATTACTTCATTACTAGGAGACACCCCTGCAATCTTCACGTGCCTACCTCGTCAGTGGATTCACTTCTATCACCTTGACGTGGCCATGACGGTTGGTACGTTTAAATCACTAGCTGCACTTGTGACAAATCAGCCTTGGTGTGTGATTACGTTAGCCTTAGTCGTTCAACTGTATTTTAAAAATCTTAAATGTAAACGAACAAATATATGGTATTGTTTTTTGTTTCTATAGTTTAATGTTGTCCTTGTGAGGGGGATGTTCTTGAAAAAGGGGATTTTTAAAAAGAATATTTATGATGGAATTTCGGAATTACTGTCTAAGTTTATCACTATGATATAAAATGATTAACTGTTTAATTGTTTTTTATAAATTAAATTCCTACAAATGTGGTGTTGATATTAGTATACTTATATTTGACTGCAACAGTAAATTAATAATATAAACAAACTTCATTGCTAAAGTTACTATTAATAATCAGGGGGCGCACGATTGTACAATATACATGGGCAGGTGTGATGCTGTGAGGGAGAGAGAGAGAGAGGGAAGGAGGACACGTTGTGTTTGTGTTAGTGAGACAGTCTCTTTGTTACTTCTAGCGACAGGTGTGATAAAATCTAGAACTAAATTTCTAAGAGCGCTAGAATGGGCGCATGGATGAACACTCTTATACAATGACGGCTTACATAAAAAAAACTTATTCTGCTTGGCATAAATAATGTGAAACAAACAATTAGCTATAGAAATTAGCAGTAATAAGGTTTGACGATACGTAAAAATAAATAGATATGTGAGGTCGTTTCGTCAGGGTCGATTTTTTTATTTACTAATGCCGTTTATTTTTCCCTAAACTAAACGCCTTTCGATTTTATTCGCCGGATGCCTCAAGAAGGTAATTCCTTGATTCGATAATCGAGTATACACGTGATGGATTCACTTTGAGCGAATTGGACTCAGTAAATGCCAAGGTGAACACTTCACCCTCACAGATCTCTCATCATCGTCCAACCCTACACTACCTAAAATCTTTTTCCGAACCGAGTCGTTTTACCCCGTTGTCTCCGTATATCCACGGTGAAATGCAAAGAACTCACATTGCTATAACGCAGAGTGGAGCTTTCAAAATATAAGTTTTATTGTTAGCCCACAGTGCTATAACGCAGAGTGGAACCATGTATTTCAGTTTTATTTAATCACGAGTGCCGAACTAAAATAACTTGGCTACTCTAGCCTGAGATTATAACTACGCTAATAGATCAAACTATGATCTAAAAATAGCTATTAGTTTAGCTAATAGTTAATAGCTAAACTATCTAAAAATTAAAATAAATATCAAATAAAACGTGTAAGGGAAGATAGTACTCTTTTGCCGAGCTTCGGGACTTCAAATGAAAGATTACTTTTTACGAGGGGTTTATGGGACTTCAAATTGACTGGTTAGCATCTTTATTGTGGTTAAGCGAGTCTTACCGCATTAGTAGTACCCTAGATTCTAAAATCAATGGTAGTACGAATCTGAAAACCACACCGGCGTAATTTCTTTTCAGCTCGCAGTCTCAGTCGCATTGACGACTGACGAGTGCCTCCGAGGACCTGTATTTATTACACTCCCCCACCCCCTGTTGATACAGAAACTAGGTCAGCTGCAGTGGTCCGCCGAACTTGATCCATTTTTCACCGTCGCTCTGACCTACTTATCGCGTATGAGGGTGGGGGATCAGCTTGACGGTGTCTCTATAGGAAACCAAATCTGTTCTTTATTTAACCTGTACATAAAAAACTGTTAACCCCAAAATAAATGAGCCGTTACAGGTAATGCTATCAATAAAAGAAGAAGTTTAAAAATCTGTACACCACAGCTGTTGGCAGAAGAGTGAAGTAAATACATTTTATCTGCGCAGAGTTAATTTATCCAATCGTTTTGCAATTTAAGTAAGCGCACTTCCATTCCCTCGTTCTGTTGTTTGTGACAGCCAATTTACTTCTCCCTCTGCAAGTTAGTTCGGACCACTTATCGGATGAGTTTTTAACTTATCAAAAGGCTGAATCAGCCTTTCTCAACCTCCTACAGTACGTTCCTCCTCCTACAGTACGTTTAGTGTGACGCCAAATAGCAATGATATATTTAAAATGACAATCAGTAAGTTACTGTTTATTTTGAGTGACAAATATTAATTACTGTTAACAATTTTTTATTTAAATTACTTCATTAATTGTACGCGCAAATTTATTCTGTGTCATGAAAATCTACTAAAATGTTTCGTAATTGTGAAATGATCACACCACTTGAAGTACTAATTTCTATTGTCTTGTGATTGGTCAAATAATAGTATATTGTAGTCTTTTCGTAAATTATTTTGTATTCTTCACGGCAGATTATGTAAATCTCCATGTTTGTTTTTCTAATATAAAGTTTTCTTGAAGCAATGTAATGGTGATTTTTCATCTAAACCTTTGAGGTAACGCGCACTGGCCCGATCACGACTACGACCCCAACCACAACTCCGACAATTCTGGTCGTGGCTAGTCCGACTAAGAGCCAAGGGCGGCTCCAGGGTATACTGTCGGGGGGAGCACAAGGGGGGTTGGGGGTCCCTCCCCCAACAAGCGGGGGGTCCGGGGGGCCTCCCCCGGGCTTAGAAATTTTTTGATAAATTTAATTGTTTTTAGCGTATTTTAAGGATACTTTACCCATGAGTTTGAAGCATATTTTATTAAGTAGCACGTTTTTTAACAAAATGGTTTCACCAGATTTTAACTGAAATATGAGACATTAACTAGGCTTTTAAGTAATCTTGATGCATTTTGATTTAAGCAGCAATAATACCAATAGCTAAAATGATATAGGAAGAAAGAAGCTACACACAATCCAAGAACGAATTGAAATTTTTTATTGATTTATTTTACATCCTTTTGTTACTTAACTTGAAGTATGAAACTTAAAATAGTGGTCTAAATTACAAAATCAAGTCGTCTAGTTTTGCCTTTTGAAAACCTGTCAATGAGTTTCTCAATGTCCAGTTCAACATCTTTGTGCACGTGCAACAAGCACAGTCCGGTCAAACGAACTTCAGTCATCCTCGAGCGCAGCCACGTCTTCATTCTTCTTAAAGTGGAGAACGAACGTTCGGCCGAAGCAACACTGACTGGTAGAGTAGCAAGAATTTTTAAAAGGGATTTTATTGTTGGGTAAAAATCTTCGTCACAGTAGTTGAACACGTCTATAACCTTTTCTGGGATTTTTTCATCACTCTCATGTCTCCATTTGTTGGCCCAAAGTTCAAGTTCACCTTTGAACTTAAGAATAAGCATTTTCTTTTCTTCATGAAACAGCGGAGAAAACTGCTCCAAGGTCTTTTCTAATTGATCTTGCTTTGTTTGGAAACTTTGTTCTTCTTCAAACTGTAGCACCTTGGGCAACAAGTTCCTTAAGCCAAAGCATTGTAAGGTCGAATTCGAAAATCTTCCTTTAATGTCTTCACAAATATTTTCGACTAATGGAATATATATTGCTCGTCTATAGTAATCTTCTGGGGTGCAGCTGACATAATTTGCCCTATTAGTTTGCTTGCCAACTGTCCGGGGTACTTTTATTTCAATCTCGACTAAACCAGCCACCTCTTTAGCTTCCGAGAAAATCTTTGAGAAAACTTCTTCACAGTCTCTTCTCTTGTTTTCCAATGTAGAAAGAGTGTTTTGGATTGCACTCGATGCTCGGTTAAGATCCAAAGACGGCAACTGCAGCAATCTGCTTATTGGCAGTGTTACTTGGAAGATATCCACTAAGCAGAAGGTTGAAATTATGAATTCTGGTGAACATAGTGCATGAAGTAGAGATGTCGCTTTTGAGGATGTCTGCGTGTCTTTCCAAGTTGAAATACGAGTGAGGGCCTCTACAATTTGTGTAAAGTACATTTTAAATTGTAGGACACCATCGTGTCTCTCAGCCCATCTTGTCTCGCAAAGTCCTGATAATTGCAGTTCCAGTATGTTCTTGATAACAAAGTTTCTTTTTGCTGACATATTGAAAAACGAAATAACGGACTTCATAATACCTACTGCGTTCCTAACATTCACAACTGTACTAGATTTTGACAAAGAATTGTTAAGGGCATGATTGTAGCATGGTATTCTACGTGCATTTGTTGCTTGGCCACTTATTTCCTTTACAGCACCTAGGACTTCTGAAGCCATCACACTGCAGCTATCTGTTCCTATGCCGACACATAAATTCAGATCAAGGTTAAGTTCTTTCATGATATTCAACACAATAGTCCCCAAAACTTTGCCGGAAAGCTTGCGCTCAGTTAGCGGGTCATCATCAGGCCCAATCGTAGATGAATCAGCATAGGCATCAACAAACTTCAAAAAATCTTCATGTATTGCTCCATCGTGAATGTAGCGAATACTAAATGACAGTTGCTCAGTGTGAGAAATATCAGTTGTCTCGTCAAATAAAATAGAATAATAACCTGCTTGACGTACTCGTTCAATTATTATTTGTGTAATCTCTTCGCCACAGCAGTTGATGATGTCATTTTGGGTATTTTTACCAATATAAGTGGCTCTTGCTGAGGCAGTTGCCAAGTGCATTTTTAGATTATCGTCACCACTGGCAACTTTAAATTTCAAAAGCTCTCTAAAATTGCCGTCATTGGAAGGCCTTGCCTCATCATCTAGCAGTCCATCGTCACGGTGGCCTCGCAAAGGGATGTTTTGCCGTCCTAAAAATAGGATTGTCTCAATTATGGGCCGTAATCTTGCCCTGTTCTCCTCAACTTGCTCAAGACGTTGTTTGTTTATCTGATTGATAATTTCAGCCTCTGGTGCCTCAAACGTTCTTACAAAATCTTGACTTGCCTGAACACATGTTTTGTGGTACTGTGTATTTTCATGTGTTGTCAAGAATCCATCTTTTCCCAGAAGTTTTGAAAATGTGATTACTGGTTTCTTAACAAATTTTTGTAAATTTACGCCTTTGTTGTGCCCGACTTTCTCACCAGCAAACAGAACGCAATATTTACAAAAAAGCCCTTGTTTTATGTGTGATAGAACTAGCCAATTATGATTTTCAAAATGTTGTAGTCCGAGGAAACGTTTAACTTCCTTTCCGTTAACTTTGTGCACGGAGAATGGGAATGCATAATTTGTTGAAGGTTTCCAATGGTTTTTAAGTAAGTTGTATTTTGTTAAATCACTTACTATGTTAGAGTTTATGAAGTGTCCAATATCATTTTCATGAGTCGAATCAGTATTTGGTTTTGGTAAAGGTTTTAAATCATTCAAGGTTGACGTTGAAATTTCTTTTACCTCACCGTTGGTTCCTCCTAAATCTGGTGGCTCTGATGATAGCAATGGTTCCTGTTCAACTGAATCAATGCCACTTTGACTAACATCAAAACCAGTGCTTGAGCTATTTACAGCTTGAACAGTTAGACTAGTTGACGCACATTGCTGATCAGGCACGTTTACAACTGTTGATATTTTCGGAGTCTTAGCAAAATAAGAATCAATTGATCTTGGCATTGGCTGAGCTTTCCTTTTTTTTAAAGGGTTCCCCTGAAAATAAAATTAAGAGTTAGTCTAAGCAAAACTATTTTTGGCTAGATTAATATTTGCCATTGAATAAGATTGAAATATAGAATGAATTACGAAAATATAAAATGATAATGAAAGAATGCATTACGAACTCAAAAATTATTTGGATACTAAATTTATCTCGGATTGTCTATATTCGAAAACATGTTTACGAAATGGAGCAATTAATAATATTATACATATTATAATGGTACTGACATAATACTCAAGTCAAGTAAAATGGGAAACTAATTTCAGCCATTGATCTTTGACAATTCCTTCTATTTGTAAAGTTTTAAGAACCCTCACTAAATAAATATTAACATTAATTCCAATGAATTTGTTGGTGACGTTAATCTTTTATTAGGCTCTTTCAAAATATTTCCTTACCAACCAATTCTTTTTTTATCTCAACAAAAAATAACGTTATTAATAAACAGTAAAAACCAAAATACGTGAATAGCTAACTACCTTACAACAATAGAACGGGCCGCTCTAACGGTAAGGTAATACGCGGCGAGAGTGCCACGATGGCAGCCTTCAATCTGTAAAACGCAACACCTGAAAAAGGCTCTGCCAGCTGAGCAAAGTTCGCAATCTAGTTGTTATTGTTCATATCGATGGTGGCGAGCGAGAGAATCGTTGTCTTGTTTGACCTTGGAGAGAGAAGATACTCGATTCCGCCATCCCCTTGAGACACAGTTTTTAGCGAGCCACGGAAGCCACCAATACTATCCCATACTACAATACAGTAGATGTCTGCTGAAAACGCGGCTTGCAGGGGCCTAGGCCTAGTGAATTGCATATCGAGTATCGAACTGCGGTGCTACAAAGAATTGTGTATAAATTATAACTGAATGTTAAGGGGTTTTTTAAACCGCATAGATCGATAGCTAGATCTCAGTTAATACAAAGTAAGCTAAAGTTAACTTTACAAAAGCGAGTTTTGTTATGGGCTTACCGGTAACCGGTACAAGTGTTTTCATTCAAGAATAAGCGTAAAATAATTCTTTATTGGTCATATGTAGGAAACTATTTAAAATGTACACACTTACCTCCATTTTAAGTTGAAGGCTTGCACACAAACTCAACAGATCACATCAAGTACAAAACATCAAACAACTTCGATACAGCACACTTAACACAGCGAATATTCCACCTAACCTCAAACTGCCTATTTCTGAGTTGGCTTGAGAAGTAGTGGGAGACTGTGAGTGTGAGGTGTGTGAAGAGAGGAGAGGGGGATTAGGAATTAGACAGTGCTACCACCCACTCGTGTAATAAGTACGAGTACGTTACCATGCATATTGCGACTACTATATTTACGAAGGAACTACCAACGCCACATGAGTTTTATAAGCAAACTCCTTACACCAATATTTATCAAAAACATTTTCAGTTTTGCCTATGAAATTTACCAAAGACAGGATTCTAAAAACTTAGGAAATAACAAGAAAAATTTGCGTTTAATTTTGACCTAAAAACTTTAAAAATTTTAATTAAAAAACCAATCTTCCTGGGGTTTCGGGGGGGGCAATTGCCCCTACTGCCCCCCCCCCTGGAGCCGCCTCTGCTAAGAGCACGAACCGACCACAACTCCGACAATTCTGGTCGTGGCTATTCCGACCAAGAACACGAACCGAACACGATTCCGACAATTCTGATCGTGGCAAGTCCGACCAAGAGCACGACCTGACCATAACTCCGACAATTCTGGTCGTGGCTAGTCCGACCAAGAACACGAACCAACCATAACTCCGACAATTCTGGTCGTAGCTAGTCCGACCAAGAGCACGAACCGACCATAACTCCGACAATTCTTTTCGTGGCTAGTCCAACCAAGAGCACGACCCGACCACGACCACGACTTGGACTCTGAATGATTTCGTTAAGAAATGGATGTTAAATAAAAAATATACATTATTTACACCTCATAAATACAAAATGTTCAGTTGATAAATAAAAATATAAAATTTAATATAGTTCAGTTTAAATATAATAATTAAAATAAATTAATTAAAATGTAAATAAACTTATCCTATTACTACTCCTAGTACAAATATTTTATTTACTTACAGGAAACATTATTTTGTTGGACATTAATTTGGATAGTAGGCCCAACAACTACCTTCGTTAATACGTTAATTTTAGGTGTAACAAAACTATTGTGTTTATTCTGAATCATAAAAACAAAATGATCCTGATGTTTTTGATAGATTCATTGTTTAATCGTATATTCATAAATGTAAGTAATCGTCTTGAAGGAGTAACAAAGAAAATATGACGTAAAATACAATAAAATTGTATTTACATGAATCAGCTTGCTCCTTTAATGAGATCTGCCTCACTGCCTACAAACATCATTGTAATCTCCTGCCACATGTATTTCTTTAATATTCTATTTGAATAGTCATCTAAAGATAAATTACATATTTATTTTTTAATTTTATTTATTTATTATTTATAAAGATGGCCAGTCTTTAACCACAAAAATAAAAATGTTAGTGTCAAAAACAGCCATAGTATGTAGATTGTTCAAAACTACTCAGGCACTAGTGACCTAGTCGGAGTCGAGTCGAGGTTGCTATCGTATACCGTACAGTACGCGTCATACCATATCAATCAGTCTTTGGTCGAGCGACCAGACACCGACTAAACCGGTGCCCCCCAC
>JAQJVL010004882.1:0-40420 GCA_035578905.1 Stictocephala bisonia
TCCATTTCTTGGTACGTGCATCTAGCTTCAGGTGATGCCAACCACATGGTGTCTTCATTCACAAGTCAGCCAGCCTCCAATAGCCAACCTCTGACTAAAGGTTGGAGCAGTGAGAATTCGTCTAATTGTACAATCTGGTTGTAGTCTCTTCTTTAGTTCATCTCTAATATCCAAGTATTTGGTACAGTGTAAAAGGATGTGGTGCAGGATTTTTTCCTCAGCTTGACATGCAAGAAACAGGGGCGACTCGGTGAGTAGAAAACGAAAGAGATAGGACTGGGTAACTATGTGTTCTGTTCTGGCTCTTGATGCGAATGATGAGTAAGTCTTGAAGTGAAAGACAGATCTGAGTAAGATTTTGTAGATTTCTGTATTGTTAGGTTCCTTGAGAAGATCATAGAGATGGCGGCCAGTTGTTCATAATTCCACCTCTTCACCCACCTGTGTTTTAGACTGTTATGGGATGTAGTTATGCAGCTCATTAGAGTTAGTTCTTTAGAAGGAACAGGATGCATGTTAGTGGCTGCTTTCGCAACCTTGTCAGTTTTTTCATTTCCATGTAGTCCACAATGACCCGGTATCCATTGAAAGCAAATGTCTTTCTCCGGAGCCATGTTCAGGAGGTGGTGAATCTCTTGAGTTCTGTGATGTGCACTTTTGGAGCCACTAAGGATGCATATTCTCCTGCTTTCCACAGACATGCTGTGGGCAACTGCTGTGTTGATGGCAAGGAGCTCTACGTCGGTACTGGAGCTTGAATTTGTTGGAATGAAGAAGTTCTGACAGGAATAATCCAAAAAATAACTAGCGCCGGAGTTTAAATTAATTGGATCCAATGATTCATCTGTGTAAATCTTATAGCGGTCATGATAGCTTGAATGTATGACTTCTAGAGCAGCGGTTCTTTGTGCTAGTTCAGGATCTTTTTTGGATGTTAGACCCAAAAAATGTTGGATGTGTAGTGATATTTTTGGAGGTTGGAAGTTTCATGGTGGAATACAATTTATTGTTGGGTAAGTCACCAGGGTTATGTTTAGAGTATTTTCCGTTTTCAGTATTGTCTGATGATTAAAGGATGACTTGTTATAGGTTTCTTGTGGGCTTAGTAAGAGAGTTGGATCTGATGTGTTAGTTGAATAATAGCAAATCATTCAAGTGACACTGAATGCAGATACATAGTTAACAAGCTGAGCTGGGTTATAGCACTATGGCACTAGTGCCGACAATAATAAATCATTAACTAGATTATTGCTATTAGAAGATGGCATAAGAGCAGAAACTAGATAGTGCATTGTTACAAATTATGAAATAAGTGTGCTTTGTTAAAAATATTATTTCATTCTTATATTGAACCCTAAAAGAAGTTTATTTTTTAAATTATAGTTCTTAATGAAATATTCTTTGTAAAAAATACAATATTTTATCATAAAAAGTTTGTGAGTATATTTAAAGTGTTTCCATTATGTTGTAGCACCTCACATCGGTCACTTGTACACAGTCTTGTTGGCTGATGCTGCACAGAGATTCCAACAGCTGTTATATGGTAAAGATGTCCTGTTTATGACTGGCACAGATGAACATGGGTCCAAAATCCAACAAGCGGCTTCTAAAGCAAATTCAAAGCCTATAGAGTATTGTGACAAGATCTCTGCTCAATATAAAGAACTTTTTCATAAGTTTGATGTCAAGTACAGTCACTTTATCAGAACTTCAAGCGAGACACATATACAAGCTGTCCAGCATTTCTGGGTAATAATTTCTGTGTATGTTGCATTGAAATATTCAGTGAAATTTGCATATATAGAGTTTGTTATACGAGGCATGTTTTTAAAGTAAGTACCGTTTTGGAATCCCGCCGCTGTAGCGCTGCGGTCGGCATTCAGCGCATGCGTACTAGATACTACCATCTGTTGGCAAGCCACAGCCGCCGTTGTGGATACATTCAACCGTATCTTAGGTCATTTATGACTGTTTAAAATTCATCCTGCGATTAAAAATGCCGCCAACTGTAAAGCACATGTTATGATAAGTTTTCGTAATGCCAAGGACGTGAAAGCAGCTGACAATCATCATAAGTCTATCAACGTGACAATTTGGTTTTAAAAATCGTAGCCATCACGATTCTAATGATCGATGAATGTGAGAGATCTGGTTAAAATCTTGTTTTTGTGATTCTCAACAAACATTTGTTTTGTGATTCTCCGTTTGCATTTTGGGAACCTATCGTAAGCATAACTCTCGGTAATTCAAACGTTCTGTCACAATCTCATAAATTGTACTTCTTGATACTTAAAGACTCACTACATAACGATGCAGTTGTGAAGCGTCTGTTTTCTCTGACATTTTTCATCAACGTTTTGCACCAAGTCATCAGTAATGAGTGAAGTTTCCCACTTCCTCATCATGCACATTCGTACGGCAATCTTAAAGGCTCTCGCCCATTTCCAAAAAATCCATCACTCATTCTGTTTTCTCAATAAACTTCACAGATCTCTTGATCTGTAACGCCTAAGGATGCATATTCTCCTGCTTTCCACAGACATGCTGTGGGCAACCGCTGTGTTGATGGCAAGGAGCTCTGCGTCGGTACTGAAGCTTGAATTTGTTGGAATGAAGAAGTTCTGGCAGGAATAATCCACAAAATAACTAGCGCTGGACTTTAGTTTAATTGGATCCAATGATTCATCTGTGTAAATCTTATAGTGGTCATGATAGCTTTAATGTATGACTTCTAGAGCAGCGGTTCTGTAACTTACGAAAACTTATCATAACATGTACTTTACAGTTGGCGACATTTTTAATTGCAGGAGAATTTTAAACAGTCATAAGCGACCTTTAATACAGTCGAATGGATCTGTAACAGTGGCTGTGGCTGCTAACAGATAGTAGTACCCAGCATGCATGCGCTGAACGCCGACCGCAGCGCTACAGCGGCGGGATTCCAAAAGTACAAGCCTTGTACTTTCTTTAGAAAATCAACTGCATATTTACAGTTTGTGGGCTTTGGTGATGAAGAATTTAGCCTACTTGGAAGTGTGCATAGCAGTTGAGAGTGACGAGATTTTTAGACACCAATTTAATTTTGTTCACTAGTTCCTGGTTCAAATATTGAAAAAAGTTATTCATATTTTTTGCCTCCAGAATCGTTTTAGTAACTAATTTTACTAGGGTTACTTACCCAATACCGTCAACGATTCTAGTGATGCTTAGTAATTGTTGATTACTATAGTTTCGACCTCATTGGGTCATTATCAAATCATACAAGACGTCAGTTTCACAATCTCACTTCTGACTTGAAGTTTGTCAATTGCATGTAGTTTAAATGTAATAATAAAACTGTTGACTTGTAACACATATTCACACATTCACATTAACACTTATACACATCCATATACTTTACATTTAGCACACTGACACGTATTAAAACTTGTTGCCGGCCGGCGTTGCGATACCGAACTCAATGTACCACTGTATGTGTAGGGGTGGGCGGGTCGGTCAGTACCATTGTATGTGTATGGATGGATGAGTTTGTGGGTCAATATCTTCTAAAGTGCCTCTTTGATGTTACTGAAAGACCGGAGCATGGCTGGTACATAAGGCTCTGTTATTGGAGGCTTCTCAGTAATTATATAGTAGAATGGTAATACAAAAACTAAATACCACTGTGCGTGTATGGGTAGGCGGGTGCGTCAATACCACTGTACGTGTATGGGTGGGCGGTTGGTTCAATACCACTGTACGTGTATGGGTGGGCGGGTGGGTCAGTACTATTGTATGTGTATGGGTGGGTGAGTTTGTGGGTCAATATCTGTAGGCGATAATGATCTACTAATTAACCCTTCACAGGTATTGTACGTAATTTTGAAATGATGTTAACGCAAAACACATTTTGAACTTCGGTATCGCAACGCCGGCCGGCAACAAGTTTTAATACGTGTCAGTGTGCTAAATGTAAAGTATATGGATGTGTATAAGTGTTAATGTGAATGTGTGAATATGTGTTACAAGTCAACAGTTTTATTATTACATTTAAACTACATGCAATTGACAAACTTCAAGTCAGAAGTGAGATTGTGAAACTGACGTCTTGTATGATTTGATAATGACCCAATGAGGTCGAAACTATAGTAATCAACAATTACTAAGCATCACTAGAATCGTTGACGGTATTGGGTAAGTAACCCTAGTAAAATTAGAAAAAAGTTACGATTGTTCAAAGACGGGAAAAAGTTACTATTGTACTTAGGCCTAATATCCCCTTGAAACATAACCATTAGAGAAAATTATACTAGGCCTGTATAGTGAACACAATTGCTTCATGAATGAAAATTTTGTAGTAAAATGAATCATGATTGTAGTAAAATGAAATCAAATTTGTTTATTCCCAGATCAATACAAGATATTTTAAAAATATACTTGATTGCATAGGCATCGTCAACTTATCCCAGCATTACAAATCATAGGTTTAGTTACAATATATATTACCTAATATCCATACCACATGGAAAGATTCCAATATAAACATGTTACTGTATAACAATAAATAGTACATGATCTAATTTACATAACAAATGATCAATTATTACTATTTAAAAATAAAATAACTAACATAAATTATATAAACACTGACCACAAATAATTATAGTATCCTAATATACTTAACTCAATATATACAGGGTGAGTCACTACAACTACATTAACTTCACAATTGGGTTTCAATTACAAAAGTGAACAAAAAGTTCATATAATCCATAGTCCGATTTTGAACCGTTTGGCTGTAATGGCGCATTTTGTGATTTTGTTTAAATTACACAACTTGTTGCTGTTAGTTTGATGATAAAACCAAACCAATTTTATTTATAACTTGGAAAGTAATACCTTTTGAAAGGTTATTAAATTCCATATAAATTAAACATAGTACTCAAAATAACAACCCCTTATACAACGTTTTGAAATAACTGTAAATTTGAAGATTTTTGTATGTAGACTTTCTCCTTTAAACTTTAAGACTAAATTAAAGCAGTTTAATTGTTTTTATTCGTTAAACTACTGAAAAAACTTTCTCATTTAGGAAGGACTATAATATTTAATTTATAATCATAAAAACACAATTGATAGTAAATTATTGTTTTAAAAATTTAGAAATGTTGCTAATCAATTTAACATTTTTATTATTATTTAATTTAAATTTGTTATTTAATTCATTAGCTTTTATTGTTATCTAATATATTAGTATTTATTACATTTATTTATTCGTTATTTAATCTGTTAACAAGTTTAATTAATTAAACCTGGTTTTATGTCATAATTATTTAATTATTAGTTGGGAAAGAATTTATTTATTTTAAATCTGTTATTATTATTGACTATTTATTAATTAGTATAATTATTTTAGCTTAGTATTTTACAATTTGACTAAAAATGCCTCCAGTTACTAGGTCCCATGAATTTCTTAATATTGCTGATGGTTTGTTTTTCATTGAGGATGATGTCATTGAGCTTGCGTCGAACTTCTATGCTTCTAAAATCAACGGCGGCAACGTTTGGAGAAGACTCAATTGAGAGACTACTGCCTCACGTGACATCTCTCTTGAACAAACTCAACGACGTGACGAAGGTTAGAAACGAGTTGAAACAAGAAGTTGATCGCCTCTGTTAGAACCTTGTAGTTGCAGAAGAGAGGTGCTTGGATCTCAGTGTAAGCTACAAAGACAAATCTGTTGCATGCTGTGAACTAGAAGAACAGTATGATGCTGACATCGCAAACCTAAAAGATTTATTAACAAAATGCAAAGAAGAAAACTCATAATTATTGAAACAAAGACTGAAAAAAACACTATTGGAAATAGACAGGCTTATCGTATAGAGTAAGGAAAAAATAGATGCAATGACAGCTGAACGTATGCAGCTTCTGACCACTGTGGAGGTGTTAGAGGCTGACATTAAGTGTCTGCGTGCTGAACTCAGACGGGCTGAAAGTCAGTCTAGAAAGAGGCAATTACCATTCTCCGACAACCTTCTGGAAAAGATGTCCATGGCAGAGGTAACCAACTCGCATGCCTCTCCTTCTCCTCCTGCAAATCTCGAGCACGTGCCTACTACTACTGTAGCTACAACCAGTTCTCCCTTACCTCCATCTACAGGACGTGATTTTAAGTCAGTGCTGTTCATTGGTGACTCACATCTTTGGTTTGCAAGCTTAAACTGTACGGACAGGGGATGTTATGTGGAATTTTGTCCAGGGGGAAAGATTGCAGATGTAAAACATAGATTTATTAGGTTACTTAGGTGTAAGCCTGTCTGTTATTTACATACATGTAGGTTGTAATAATCTAAGAAAAGGCTATCGGGGAGTTCCAGGTTATAATTGTGGACATGGCAAAAAAGAAGCTCTCCATAGCATGGCGGACTTGCTGTATACTGTTAGGATGAACTTTACGGGATCAAGAGTCTTCTTGAACAGTGTGCTGATCCGGCGTGACATTGGTTTCAAGGCTCTCTTTGACTTCAACACTCAACTTGATCTGATGTGCAACAATTTTGGTGTTGATTTCATTGAGGCCAATTCCTGTGTGCGTCGGCGAGACCTTGTCCACTTCAATCGCAAGCCATTTCGTCTTGGCTCACTTTTTGTGAATGTCATTTCTGAGGCCTTGAAATTGAATGTGGACAAAACCACTGCAATTAACCAGAGCTCCAGCTTGAATCCAGGGTCTGAAGGTGTCAATCACAGCGAATACTGCCCTTTTTTAAGCTTGGACACTTTTCAAATCATGGGAAACAAGCTGGGTGGGGGAAAAAGGACACCTCAAAATTGCGCATCTCAACATGAGGTCTCTCCAAACGGGGTTTGAAGAAATAAGCCTCATTTTGCATGATTTTGTTTTTGACATATTTGTAGTATATAACTTATAACTTACCATGTATGTCTCACAACACTACAATGACTAGATGTTGAGTCAAAATTTACACAGTTATCGATTTCGTCCATCTATGTGGACATCAGTCCGAAGATGTCCACATAGATGGACGAAATCGATAACTGTGTAAATTTTGACTCAACATCTAGTCATTGTAGTGTTGTGAGACATACATGGTAAGTTATAAGTTATATAATATATACCAACACATAAAATGCTAATCAAGAAACTTATATTTGTAGTGTCCGAAACGTGGCTTCAGCCCACAACAATGTTGAGAAATGATCGCCCTGTCACACATGGTGGTGGCGTTGCCCTGTATATTAGGGAAGGCATTCCCTATCAACAGTACCTTCTCAATGATCATATTGAAACGCTTTGTGTTGTTTTAAAAGTAAAAAACAGAGCCTGGGACTGTGCATTGTATACAGGCCTCCTGTTGGGTACACCTCTCTTTCAGCATTATTTCATTCTCTCTTTGTAAACCTGGCGGTTGAGGTAAACTCTGTCATCTGCTTGGGAGATACTAACATTGATATGATGTCGAAGATTTCCAACGAATCAAAATTTTTATGCCGTCTTTTGAAAGAATCAAATGCATTTCAACTAATAAATGATCCAACGAGAGTCACTGCAACTTCGAATTACATCATAATGGACAGGTCAGCCGAGGTCAAGAGGACCGCTTCATTGACACCTCAAGTATTTTTGACCAACGAGGGGTGAAGATTACAGACCACAAGCTAATTTATTGCAATTGCAGCATTTCTTGTGCTAGAGGTAAAAATGACCATAAATGTATTACTTACAGAGATTTCTCACATTTTGATGTTGAAGCAGCTGTTGCAAAGTTTGCTAATGTTCACTGGGCACAAATAGAACACATGAATGACATAGATGAAATGGAAAGTTTTGTCACCACTGAAAAACCACTGAGCCCCATGGAAAAATCAATTGATAAATGAACAGATTAAATTGAAACACAAGCTAAGAAAGACATTTGGAAATCCAGGGACCGTAAAGATTGGGACAAATACAAGAAAATCAGAAACAAATTAAATTCTGATATGGCAAACTAAGAAAAACTATTTCACAAAGAAGCTTGGCTTCAATAAAAATTCCAAAGTGTTGTGGGATTGTTTAAAGCAGTGCGAAGTTTTAAATGAGAAAGAGAAGAGAAGCATACCAAAACATCTAAATGTTGATGCCATAAACAGGCACTTTGTTGACATGGGGAACGATTGCCAAGAGAGCAAAGAATTAATAGATTTTCAAGAAGTTAGAAAGAACGCAAGCAGAAGTCATTTCACTTTTTTTCCGGTGACAGAAGAAAATGTAAAATCTGCAATGAATGAAATTAAAAGCAGAGCAGTTGGCAGTGACGGTCTTTCTATTGAGATGCTCAAAGCTGTGAGTCTGTATGCGTTAAAAGCTTTTACATACCTCATGAATAAGTCATTAGAAATGGGACAGTTTCCCAAAACATGGAAAATAAATCAAGTTCATCCTCTACCAAAAGTCAACGCCCCTAAAAATGTCCAACAGTTGAGACCTATCTCGATTCTACCAGCCATTTCTAAAGTTCTTGAAAAGCTAGTATTGTGCCAAATAATTCCTTTTATGATTGAAGAAGAAATTATACCAAAGCTTCTATCTGGATTTAGAAAAAATCACAGTACCTGCACAGCCCTGGTAAATTTATTTAGTGACCTCATAGATGGAAAAGATACAGGCTTGTATAGCTCATTGGTGATGTCAGACTATTCGCAGGCCTTTGATTCAATCAGTCATGAGCTTCTATTGGCAAAGATGAAATTTTATGGCTTTTACAGAAGATCAATCAAGTGGGTCAAGTCATACTTGAAAGACAGAACCCAGGTTACCAAATTAGGAAGTGAAACTTCTTCTGCGCTGATCAGGAACAGAGGTGTGCCCCAAGGTAGTTGTATTGGACCTGTGCTGTTCAATCTGTACACGTCTGATCTCCCCAGTTATGTGCAGAACTGTACAGTCCACCAGTATGCGGATGATTGCCAACTGCACCTGTCCTATCTTCCTTCATCAGCCAAATAGGCAATTACCCTAATCAATGCTGACCTTGAATCTATTTCAATATGGTGAGCCGGAAACGGGCTCAAACTTAATATAAGGAAGTGCAGTGTCCTTCATCTAACTCCGCACCGTTGCGTACAGACTCTGGGAGGACAAGGTGTGGGTGTCATGCTCGATGGGGAGAGACTGGCAGTCTGTGACACAGTCAAGACTCTTGGTGTCATGATAGACGGTGGGCTCTCGTTCGCGGACCATGTCAAGCATACTATCCAGCGAGCCATTGGCAGGCTGAGGGGTCTCTACAGATTCAAAAATTTACTACCAGGCTCCGTAAAGCACAGTCTCATGCAGTCTTTGGTTTTGTCAGTATTTCACTACAGTTACCCTGCTTACGGCAACAGTCTCTCGAAGGAGGATGCTCAGAGAATTCAAATTGTACAGAACGCAGCGATCCGTTTTGTATGTTCCCTAAGGCGTTTTGATCATGTGTCCTCCTGTCGGGATGAGATGGGGATGTTACCCATGGATTCCGTTTGCAGTGTATTGACCAACTGCATGACGCACAAGGTCTTGTGCCTCAGAGAGCCACAGTACTTGTGTGACAGGTTGTTGCCTAAAGACCAGGTCTCCCAGCGCAGCACCCGCCATGACAACCAGCTTCATTTCCGAAGGGTCAGACTTGAGTTGGGGAGGAAAAGGTATTCATATTTTGGACCAAAAATGTTCAACGACCTCCCCGAGAACCTCAAAAATCTGTCTAGTCTCAGTTTTAATCTTAATTTGAAAAAGATCTTTGGGACAAATAGTTAAATTTCGTTACACGTTTTGTTTGCTAGATACGAGTATTAAATAGTTATAATTTACTGATTTGTTTAGTGTTGTATTATAAAACTGTTTTTATATCCTTTCCTGGGTATTAAATAGTTATAATTAACTGATTTTTTTAGGGTTGTATTATAAAACTGTTTTTTATATCCTTTTCAAATTATGCACTACAAGTAACACCGTTAATGCTAGATAACTGTTTTTTGATTGGTTATGGTGTTTACCAATGAATAATATGTTGATATTATTGTGGTTTACCAGTTCAGTGACTATAATTCATCGGAAAGTCATCACCAATTCCGTCACCATTATCCGAATAGAAGGCTTTTGAATGCACAGACCTTCTTCAACATTCATGGCTGTTTGCATAAAAGTGTAGTTTCCTACCAATAATAGTTTGGTTGGAATGTTATTCAAGATGTAGGAGTTGAAGCTGTTCTTAATTGCTTTACAAGAAACCCTTGAAAAGTACAAGAGCAGTTACTTGTGAGTTTGGGGTTTCCCAATCATGCGTAAGTAGAATTGTACGTAAAGGAAAGCTACATCCTTATCATTTTATTAGGGTCCAAGCCCTAGAACCAAGAGGTCCTCCCTTAAGATTTCAATTCTGCCGCTTGATTCGTCCGTTTGATTGTTGCGATATCCTCAAGACCATTCTTTTGACAGATGCATCAACATTCATCCATGAGGGTGTTTTCAACATACATAACGAGCAATACTATGCTGCAGAAAATCCTCACCTGGAACACAAGTCTTCTAATCAAGTAAGATTCAAAATAAACGTCTGGAATGGATTCATCGCAACCCGGCTCATAGGACTGTACCGGGTGGTTTGACCGGTACATTTTGTTTCTTGTCGTTGTGGTTTGCCAGGTTGCCTGATATCGCTCGTGCGCTGCGATTTGTTTCCAATCTCTCTGTCGTTCCGTGTTTCCAGCTCTCGGTCTTCGGGTTGACCGGTCTACCTCAGCCACTGAACTCTACAACATGTCGGGCTAGAGACTCTTAAACTCTAGGGTCCTTGAGTGGGACATTTTACCCTCGGCCTGCTGTCCGGATGAAGTTCTACGATCTCTACTGCAAGCCCGGCCTGGGGACTATGTGATAGAGCCTAGTTTCGCCCCTCACTGCCCTCTCTACATCTTTGGGTGGAGTTCTTCTGTCCTCAGGTCAGTGTGCTCCATTTTTTTCCCGACAGCTGAGCAGGGGGTGTTAATTTATTGTGAAATTAAAAAAAAAGAAAGAAAAAGAAAAAAAGTTGTGCGGAGCAATTTAATGAGGCCTAGGCCTAAGAACTGCCCATAACCATTTTCCTGAATACAGCCATGGAACATATATATATATATTTATTATTTAAAAAAAAAATTTATGTTGCAATTTGTTGTTATTAATCTTAAAGTAGTTTATTCATTTGTTATATTCTTTAAATTTTATTCTAGTTAGGCACTATTGTTAGTTGTTTTTTTGAATAATTTGAATCCGTAATTATTTTGTATGCCTAAGATTTTCTTTTTTATACTGTTTAAATTAAGGGATTGTTCATATTGTTGCTAGGCCTAGTGGTGAAGCTTGTTTGAGTGTTATTTATTTCGTTAGTTGTAGTTTTTTTTATGTGAATTTTTACTAGAACGGTACCGTGTTATATATTTTTTTAAATTGTTTAATTTTTAAATACTGTATTCACCAAAAGGGGATTATTTTTTAGTTTTTAACTTGTTTTAATTCGGAGCTGACAAGGGACTCCAGCTTACTCCTTGGCCTCGGTGGAATCATGGGATGTGGGCTAAATTGCCGGTTTTTTGGTGTTGTCAAACTTTTTCTAAATTTTTCATTGTAAGTTTTTTATAAATATTTTGGGTCTCTGGTATTTCTGCTGATAGGCACATGTGTTTTGTAATTTTGGTATTTATAGTGTTTGTTGTTTTTGTGTTAGTTTGTTATCTCTTGTTAATTTTGTGTTTCTTGTGGATTTTCAAGTGTAATTTTGATATTGTGGCCTTTTTCAGAAATATTAGTTAGTTTTCTTGAAAATAAATCAGTTTTTGCTCAGCTGCCGAGTTGTGATTTGACCCTCTGACTGCCACCCGTGATCCTATTGCCTGTATTTTTGAGCCATCCCCCCAGTACAGCACGACTTCCAGTTTTTGGGGGTGATGGGACCATACCTTGACCTACTATCTGCCTTAAATGGCATTCAACACTTGGACTTCCTAACTGAAACTTACCACCATTGCTCCTTCAAGACTTGCCATTGGATTTATGTCAGAACATTGTCTTCCAAGCAGGATGAATAACCCCCACACAGAGCCTCATCCTCTGAGCAAGTGGTATTCTCCACTATTATGAATAGATGCCAACTAAACTTAGAATTGCTTGGACACCAAAATGACCATAGTATACCCACCAATATCAGCTATAGAATATAATATAATTTACTCTGAATAGTTGTAAAAGCTCTATCTTCATCTCATGTTATATTTATGAAATGATTAGCCAGTTCTTTCTTCCAGAATTGATAATATTATTAAGTTTGCTGTTTTTAAATTTATGCAACATATCATTACTATTGTTTGACAGAATCAGCTCCAGGATCGAGGTCACCTATATGAAGGAAATTATGCCGGATGGTATTGCGTGGCAGATGAATCCTTTCTCACTGAGAGTCAATTGATGGAAGTCACTAAAGCTGATGGCTCCAAGGTCAAGATCAGTGCAGAATCTGGTCGGCCAGCCGAATGGACTGAAGAGACAAACTACAAGTTCAGGCTGAGTCATTTCCAGGACGATCTGCTTCATTGGCTTAAGAATGGTTTGTATCAATCTCTTTTATGTCCAAAATAATTATGAATTCTCCTTATTCACTTATTTGCAAACAAGTTCCTTTGTATGTGGTAAGCATGTTATATTGCAATGCCATGAATGAGGTAAAACCTTTGTTGAACCATTGCTAGAATGCTCAAGGATGTGTATTTATTGTGTCTGTGCTATAGAGTAGCATATGGTGTTATATAAGTAGATAGTTCTTTTGTTTGTTTAATTTTCCATCTCACGTGCATAAGGTAAATGGATTGTACTATTTTGTAAGCGCACATATTCTCTGTCAACAATGACAGCGAGAAGTTATTTGTTTGTTTTCAAAAGTTTAGATGCATGTTTTCAACACTTTCACGAGGTTGCTCTTTCATATTTTTCATAGTACTAGACAGTAAAATGCTTCTTCTTTTAGTTTTTGTTATTATTTAGAATTATTGAGTTCTGCTCATGTTTTTTGTATGGTATTGTATGTATGATGATTTATTTTTCAATCATTACAAATCTTGAGGATTCATACTTTTATAAATTAGTACTTAATACAGGATATAGCAGAAAAACTATCATATTAGGAATATAAATGAAAACAAATAAGATATGATATTTTTATTTTTACAATTACAATTTAATTGTGCATACAGTGCTGTTTTAACACTTTTGCTGCTGACATGCCCTATTGGAACTAGCTTTGGACGACGATGTGTTTGTGTCAGTTTTAGTTTTCGATATTTTTTAGTATGTAAGTGTACTTAGTTTTTGATATTGTAGGGGCTTATTGTTAGATTTATGTTTTTTATTTGAAATAATGGCCGGGCCCTCAAAATATTCCTTTATTTGATGCTGTTTTTAAGACGATATGGAGTTAGACTCCAGTGAGAGTGGCAGTGACAGCAATGAGAGCAAATTTGATGGGACATGTGGCACATGAGATTCTATGTGGCACAGGACATATATATTTTGGCATTTTAGTGAATTTGTTTCAAATAATAGTTCTCAAAATAACATTTATATAGTGCAGTGATTATATAAAATTGTGCTTTTTATAATTTTTTGTAAAGACACGGAGGTTATTACGTAACTTCTGGGCTGTAAGACTGAGTCAATCCTGTTTAGATGTCACGGTAGAGACTGACAAAGTACTGGTAAGTTAAAATTAAACAAATTTTAGTACCTGAGTTAAGATTATGTGTGGATGCAGTGAGAGGCTAAATATATATTATTAATTTATTTTGATCAATACAATGGCTGACTCCATTATTGATGCACTGGGTGTGTTGTTCTTTGAAGTTTTCAATTATTCTATGAGTCATGTGGGGCAGAATTACTTCAACAAAAAACAGTAAATAATACATTTTTTAACTGATTTATTTTGAAGCATTACAAGCCCTATAGAGCATAATAAAAAGGTAGTTTATTTTCAACTGTCCAGATTGTCCAGTTATTGGTTATAAATAAATTAGATAAGTGTGGAAAATACTAATGATTTTTGGCTATCTGACAAGTCTAATATTCAGTTTTCTCTGCTGGATAATATCCCAATCCTGTCACAACCTAAAAAGTTCACTCCAGTAAGGTAGAATTTCCAGTAAAGGCAAAGTCAATGTTAAGGATTGAGTAGATGCCATGGTGATACTACGAAGACTTAGATTAGAACCTATAATCTCTATCCTCAAATAGATGGGTTCCACCTGTGTTTAAAGAAACCTGTTCAAATAAATCTATTTTTTTTTTTATTTTAGAGCAGGCGGTCCGGCCTGCAAAGTTTCATTCACAATTAGTGCAATGGGTGACAGATGGCATGGCTGTGCAAGACGTATCAGTGTCACGTCCTGCCCAAAGGGTTCACTGGGGAGTGCCAGTTCCAGGTGTTCAGGACCAAACAGTTTATGTGTGGCTTGACGCATTAGTAAGCTATCTTACGACGGCTGGCTATCCTGGCAGACTTATGGGTTGGCCACCTCACTGTCAGATACTTGGAAAAGACATTCTCAAGTTAGTAATTATATTTTACATTTTTTTAAATAAAAGGACAGGCCGATCTCCTTTACCTTACTTTGCCTATTCTCCATATACTATAGATCTGTGTGGAGAACTTATTCAGACAGAGTAAGGGGGACAAATAGTACAGTATAAGTTAAATTTTGTTGATACTAACTTTCAGGTAAGGCCAGGATTTGAACCTGCGCTATCTCTAACTTAGATCAACGTCCTGACTCCTTAGTCCGCTTGGCCACAAGCACCTAACCGAACATTAACCCAGTTCGGGTTAATGTTCCTGAACAAATCAATTCAGAAATATGTAGAAAAATGAAATGAACAGTACTCTTTGTCAAAATAGGTTTTCAAATTTATTTAAATGTTTGCCTAATTTACTGCGTTATAATTATAATATAGAAAAATATGTGTTTTACTGTTCATTATTGTAATGTCTTCTGTTGCATTATTATTTAATTCATGAAGTACTTGTTAATCATGATGATTAAGTTAGTAAAACGATTGTCTACTGTCCACTTAAATTAGCTCGTCAAATATTAATTTTCTTAGCTATATTTCCCAAATTTAGTGTTGTTATTTCATATTATTTGTTAAAACAGGTTCCATGGTGTCTACTGGCCTGCCTTTCTCATGGCTGCAGGGCTGGAACCACCTAGATGTCTGACTGTGCATTCGCACTGGACAGTCAGTGACGAGAAAATGTCAAAATCCTTGGGTAACGTCGTGTCACCATCAGATGCAGCTGATAAATTCACTGCAGCTGGCCTCCGATACTTCTTGTTACGAGAAGGGACTCTCCATAGTGATTCAAGTAAAATAAAGATTTTTAAATTTTATTATTTATTTATTTATTCATAAGACGCCGATCGTCAAGATATGGGCGAATATGGATTTCGAATGAGTGTGATGAGTGTAGATGAGCGAATATAGTTATTGTTACAAACTAAGGCCGACTATTCCTTAGAAAGTGTCATTAATTAATAGCCCAATGACAAATGAACAGCCGGTGGTTATCAGCTGATCCTTCTCAAAATGTATTATGACTCTGATTGGGATCGAACTGCTTATTAAAAGGGTTAATAGATTATAAAATAAATCTATCAACCCTTTTAAGGTCGACGGCCGTAATAACCCCCCATGGTTATATTTCCCTTCACGGCCAGCAGCTGTAATAGATTACCACGGCTAAACTTGCATCCATGGCCAACGGCCGTAATAGGCACCTATCAGCTGTTTTTTAATTTGCTGGCTTGCTATAATTCCAAAAGCTGTAAAACGCAGGTCCATGTAGATGTACGTAGTAGTATTAGAGCGGCCGTAGCTAAGGGGCTAAGGCGATGGCTGCCACGCAATTGGTCCGGGGTTTGATTCCCGATGAGACCAGTAACAGTTTTTGCCCTGCCGCTCCCGTGGTTCGGAAGTCACATAAAGCCGTTGGTCCCCAGGTTAAGTGTTAGAGAGGTCTTCTTAGCACTAACTTCACCTGATAAAATAAGGTAAACTTTAACTTTTTTAGCTACATTAAACACGAAAAAGTTGACTTATAATATTTTGTTTGGACATCTTAGGAATTTTTGATAGTAAGTCAATAGCTGAGTGGCTCAGTTGTCAGTGCCAGTGGCGTTCTGACATTTGTTGTCATCTGCGTTCTTGAGTAGTGATTTAGTTTTAGAGTATTTTTTAAAGCTCTTATTGTTTATAGTGTAGTATATATTTATTGGGTAGTGTAAATATTATAGTTTATAGTGTAGTGAATAGTTATTGTATAGTGTAAATATGAGTAAAAGATGACATAGCAATTCCCCAGTTAAAGAAACGTTGATAAACAATTAATCAAATAACTTTGGAGGTGTTCGGTTTGTTGAAAATAGTGATTCAGACGGTAATATTGATGATGAATTATTCAACAATGATTCTGAGGTTAGTGTAATAATATATTTCTTGAACTTTGGGCAAATTCAACGCAGTGTCAAATCTTCATAAATTTGTTATAACTTCACTTCTATAAAAGGTAGCCACATCAAATTTGTTGTAATTTGCTAGTAGATGGCTCCCAGCCTGTATTATTTCACTTGCATAGTTGTTTTGTTCACATTCACACACAATGCACTAAGAAAAACACAAAATGAAGTAACGTAAACACAAAAATGCACTAAACAAAACACTGTACACCTACTCACGTATGTCAACTCGTGAACGAAAACAAACTCACAGTGAAAATAGAATAAAAACAGCGCACTGAACTGAGCAATATTGTTTAAATGTGTGACAAAGCAAGCGAACTTGACCACAAATAACCTGGTTATGTGCCAAGGTCAGCCACTTCTACAGGGTGTCCACGCGTAAACGATCGCTATAGATAGTGCGCGCATGGATGAGCCTACCTCGTCTTATTATTGCGTAGTATTTTACATTTTTCTAAAGCGTTTTTTAATTTAATTTTTTTATTTGGCCATCCCCGTTAATCCACAACACCGATAACCCGCTCGCCGATAATCGGGAGTCCACTGTAATTAAGTTTGTTCTATGATAATATATAGAAACTGTGTCAGTTAGTGGCGACATATGCTGACATATCATCAACGGCTCAAATTTATACCCGGATTTACCTATGCCTTCAAATTACTAATGCAATAATACATGTGTGTGTGTTGCATGTTGCCTGCTGATTCCTCTGAAGGAACTGGACGTACAACTGCCTCTGCTTTGACACTGTTATATTAAATTATAGCTCTCATTAATATTTAGTTCATTTATTTTTCTGACAATTAAGTGCAGCCAAGTAGTTAATTTTATTTAAATTTTTTAGTATATATATATATATATATATATATATATATATATATATATATATATATATATATATATATATATATTAAAACTGATTTCATTTTTATTATAACCACCAGACTTAAGAATATTAACTGACAACCAGCCAAAGTCATTAAAACTGATTAAATTTATATAATTACTGACCCACCCATTGACTTAACCTCAATGTCAAAACCTCAAAATAAAATTTCCAAGTATCCATGTGGCGAATGTAACAATGGAGTAAAGTACTCTGCAGTCCAAGATAACAAACCAGAAAAGCCACCAGTAAATCTCAATGACATCCAAGTTAGAATTCAAAATGCTGAAGATGCAGACCTCTCTTTCACTGGCAGCAAAGGTAGGGAATTTTCCCTGAAAACACTAAGCTTAGGGAAGATTTACATGAATTGATATTAAAAAACTCCCAATTAGCCGCAGCTCAAGTGAAAGTAAATATCAAGCACAAATTGATGAACTTGAAAACAAAAATTAAATCCTAAAAACCTGAAACACTTCTCTTACTGAAACTGTTAATCACATTGAAAACCAACTTGCTAAAGAGAAGCACCTGCGGTCAGAACTTGAACAAATCTTTAATGAGTGTGACAAAGAAAAAGAGCAAATAATCAGCAACCATGAAAAAGAAGTCCTACGACTACAAGGTGTGATAAAGCAGCTAAAAATTACAGATAAAACTGAGATAGACTCCAATAAACAGACCCAATCATTAAACTCCTCAAGAAGCTCAGAAACACAAACAACTAGTGCAGATACATGGACTCAGAACCACTACTCTCCACTTCTCCTTCAACTAGCTGAGCTGAAGATTCAACAGGATCAAACTGAGTGCCAAATGATGACAATGCAAGAGCAAACAAAGTCAGTTATAAGAAATATAGCATGTACAAAGATTACCGAAGAAACATCTGAATTAAAAAAGTTCCCACGCAAACAAAAGATTTATCACAGATACATTGAAAGAAACCCAAATTTTATAAAAGAAAATAACAAATTCAATGTTTCACTCTAAGTACAAAAAATGAAATCCACAAAATTCAGTACATGTCATTCTACCACCAAGCTAGCTCCCAACACATCTTCTCCATTTCACTCCCAAAACAATAAAGTTCATCTCCCAGAAACTCATCCAGTCACATTTCTGAAGAAAACATTATCCCTGGTAACGGCAAGACTTCGTTCTAGAACTGAAACCTTGGAAGATTTCTTTAGTAAATACATATATATTTATATGGGAATAATTAATCACCAGTACTTTACTGCATCCATCAACCCTGATCTTGATACAACAGAACCGAGGGATCATGATGGTCCACTAGAACAAATCCTCACAAGCGACACAGTAATTAATTCATCGCCAGTACCTGAAGACTCCCTTGCCACTACTGAATTGCCTACTCAGAATGTTGAGTTGCAGTCTACACCTACTCCATCAATTACCCCAGAAATCCGACCATGTCCCACTTTAAAATCAGCTTCTAAAAATGAGGATTCTTTTTTAACAATACCCAAACCTCCCCCCACACAGAATAGAAGACAGTCAAATGGATGCACATATTCACTACCCAGGAAACACAAACACCGCAACAGTTTTTTCTCAAACCCAAACAGTTTTTCATCAGAATGTAGACAGGATTGGAGCTAAGATAGATAGACTTAATAATTTACTATCCATATCAAAGCGATATTATGTTATTCTGACAGAACATGGGCAACATGCAAATACAATATTGAATGTAAAATTAATTAATTTTGCCCTCGTAGCTTCCTTCAGTAGAAGTAATCATAAAAAGGGAGGAGTGGCCATATTTAAAACCAGTTTTATTGACAATATAACAGAAGAAATTATAACAAATGAATACAGTACAGAAATGGTTTTTGAAGCAGCAGCAATTAAAGTTCAAATTCATAACAGCAACTGGATGTATATAGTTGGACTGTACAGGCCTCCAAGTGCATCATTAGATAAAGGGCTTCAAGCACTAAATGATTTGCTAGAATATTTACCAACTAACAACTCAATTGTAGGTAAAATGCTCATTGTAATAACCTCATTGTAGGTGATTTTAATGCTGACTGCTTGAATGGGATATGGGAAAAAGAACGAGAAAACAACAAACTTAAAGATTTATTTTCACCTTATAACATTCAAAAAATGACCCTGCCTCCGACAAGAATAACAAAGAATTCACTTTCATCATTTGACTTATTCTGCTCTAATGTACCATTAAATTACACCAACATTGGCATTGTAAACACTGAAATTTCAGACCACACAGGCCAACTTTGTAAAATTAAAATTCCATAAAAAATGAAGGCCATACCGACATCTACTCACAAGGGCAATAACCAAAATTTGAAATAGATTAAGGATCTTTTAGAAATCTAAACATGGAATAGATCGAGGGATTCAGAAACTATAGAAGAGGCATGCTCTCAGTTTATTAATACTATCAATATAATGTGTCCGGAAAAAAAGTTGAGGTCCGGAAGATAATATTTTTTAACCAAGAAGCTTTGGCTATTAAAAAGAATTTTATTTATTTATTTATTCATAAGACGCCGATCGTCAAGATATGGGCGAATATGGATTTCGAATGAGTGTGATGAGTGTAGATGAGCGAATGTAGTCATTGTTACAAACTAAGGCCGACTATTCCTTAGAAAGTGTCATTAATTAATAGCCCAACGACAAATGAACAGCCAGTGGTTATCAGCTGATCCTTCTCAAAATGTATTATGACTCCTCTGATTGGGATCGAACTGAGAACCTTTAGCACATAAAGCTGGGTTTGAACCAACTACGCTACCGACCAATTTTCAGATGCCCAACATCCTGAGTGGTAGGGAAGAAGATAGGCTAGCAGCTAACACTTGTAAGAAGATATATGACCAAAAATTAACAAACCTCAGTAAAATTGTCAATGCACAGTTAATATCTGAAGCAAAAAATAAATAAAGCAGTTTGGAATATTATTAATAGTGAAAGAGCTTCAAAGAACCATTCCTCAACTCCTTCCTCCCTAAACATCAGTGGGAAAAAAGTTGAAGACTCATTACAAATGGCTAACCATTTTAACAACTACTTTTCCACCATAGTAGAGAAAACTTTACAGAAAAATTGTCTGTCCTCAAGGTCATCTTCCAACTCATCTACTGTTGGCAACCTATAGATGGTGGGCAGGAATCTAGTAAATTTGAAACCAACAACCTCTGAGGAAATAAACAATGTCTTATCATCACTAAAATCTACATTATCTTCAGGTACTGATAATATTCCTTCACGGCTACTAAAATTGAGTAAAGAACAACTTTCACATCCCCTGGCTCTTATAATTAACAAATCAATGACTGCAGGCATTTTTCCATCCTGTTTAAAGACTGCAAAAGTATATCCTTTACATAAACAAAACTCCAAAGAAGAAGTCCAAAATTATCGTCTGATTTCATTATTACCTACAGTTTCTAAAATATTTGAAACAATTGTTCTCAAAAGACTTATTGGGCACTTAACACAAGATGACTTGTTAAATAAAAGGCAACATGGTTTCATATCTGGTAGATCAACAAATACAGCCCTTGTAGAGTTCTTTGTAAACAAACTGGACATGGGAAATACAGTTTCAAGTATATTTTTAGATCTGAGGAAAGCTTTTGATTGCCTTGGACACAACCTAATTTTGATAACCCAATTACTGGTGAGCGTCGATTTTTCGACGGTCTATCAATCTCAACTACTGGTGACCGTCAGATATTTGATGGTCAAACATTGATGTACCCCCCCGATTTTTTGCGATGTGCGGTTAGCGCGAGTCAAAAAATCTAAATTTTAACATGTTCCGCCCAAATTGTCGGTTGTTGTTCAGATAAGTTTTAGTTTTACAATATTAACTATATCTAGAATGGACTAAATATATCTATTAATATACAATACAATTCTAAATCCCATTCAACAAATCATGTAATTAACAAATCATGATTTTTTCTTATACACTAAAATTTTATATAAATCATTAATCACTAAATCAATAAATCACTAAAAGTAATCAATTACATTATTAATCTTTAATTATAGGATAACAAATTGAATTATTTGTTATTAATTAGTAATAAACATCTTCAATGATTCTTTGTCATTAATGCAAGTTATCATTAATATTAATTGTCTTGTAGTTAGTTATAAAAATATTTCAATGAATTCAAGAAAGTTAAATTATTATTTAAATTATTAATGAAATGTTACATACTGATGAAGAATATAAGAGATTGTAATTCTGCATCATCAATGGTTGAACATTTATAAGTTATTCCTACCTTTATCTTATTATCTATGGAGTACAATTTACTTAATAATAATAGTGTTTCAGAATATATACACTTAAAGTTTCATTTAAATACATTTTAACATATATTGCCATATTTCTTGACTTCAAAGTAAGTCATTGTAAGTTGTATGTAAAATATGAACTTTTATCAGGAAATGTTACTCATTTTGAAAAACTGGGAGAGGGCTACGTGGAAAGTTCACACTGGATCGCACTCACATCCACATGAGGTCTCCAAGGTTAAAAACCAGAATCAATACGTCATGAACTTGTGGGAATAATATTTTTTGACGATAATTACGAGTTCAGTACCTCAATAACTCAACGGAGAGAAGAACTTCCTACAAGTGATTTGCTAGAGGAATGTTAGTCAGAGTTCGAAATAAACACTGAGGACGAAAATGATTATTATACGAAGTGCACCTCTACGGCATCTTGCCTCGACTTCGACGATTCGACAAAGGTAGCCAATTTGAATCCAATTGATTTTGGCCAGGACCAGGAGGACTGAAGCGAAGAACGGAGGAAGTTAGTGTTGCTGCGTTAGTAGATTGGACCATTGTTTGACGAGCTCCGAGAATGGCTGATCCACAAGGCCGTGGGTCTCGAGAGCGGGCCAGGGGGAGAGCTAAAGCCCCACGTTGGGCGCCAATCTGTAACCTCTCTCTTCTGATGAGTTACATTAATTTATATTTCTTATTAACTTGATAAAAATAATTTATGCAAATTAAATTTAATTCTCTTATCTCAGGATTTTTTATGTGGGTAAATCGGTGAGGCTGTAAATTACAATAAATTGAGACTTGTTTGAAAAAGCTACTTTATTACATTATTTTTACTTTCTTCAATTAAAATTTCATTACAATAAAAAGTTATTCAATTACATCTTTTATTTAATATTTAAACAAGGGATATTTAATTAAAAACTAAACTTATCTTTAACTGAATTGTTTGTGAGTCCACGTGGTCTTCATTCTTCAAGAACCCGAGTTTGTTTAACTTTTACAAAAAACTATACGAAACAGATTGAAATCATTAAAATGTTTTTTCAGAAAGAAAAAATGATTCATACTTTGAAGAATTTAAGTTTAATTTAAACGGTCACACGCGGTAACACATGTGTTCGGCCAAGCGCAGCACCAGGAGTCTACGTTTGGTGGTCTCCGTAGATTATTTAGAAGTGAACGAGCTGGGAGCGTTTTGAGTGGCTTCAGTCCGTTACACTCGAAAGCGTGGGTCAGAGAGTCATGACGTCAGCCTATCAGATCTCTCTTATTTCGAGGCTAACTTTACCCCCTCCGGATTGCCAGATTGACTCGTCTTCTGCTACAAGATTGTACAGGTCGGCCCACCCTTCCAGACAATAATGAAAAAAATGTTGTTTACGATTTTGTACGACTGCCTGGGACAAATATTCTTGCCCACTCCTCTATTTTTGTTGGCTATTAATTCACAATGGATTCCGAATATTATTTGAATGTTCGTTGATTATTTTAATTGAATATATCTGTTTTGTTCAATAAAATAATTTATCATTTATTTAATTTAATTAATTTATTCGTCAATTTGGTGGACCTGTTACAGACACAACCTAATTTTGATAACCCAATTACTGGTGAGCGTCGATTTTTCGACGGTCTATCAATCTCAACTACTGGTGACCGTCAGATATTCGATGGTCCAACATTGACACAAAAAAACCCAGTTTCTATGGTAATGGTAATGTTTTATCGGCAATATATTGGTATGGTTTGATATTAGATAACCTGATCTATTAATATAATACCCTCGTATTCTGAACTACTGAATTAATACTGTAGTTCAGTTTTCAGTTTCGCCATTACCGCTGCGTTGTGTTTGCATCAGCGTCTTGTTATCTTACATTGTATGTGCTGTCAAATAACACTGTTTTCGAATGTTTTTAGTGTAATAACAATAAAAATGTTTTATATATTATATTGGTGAAGTGCACATTGAGTGTTTATGTCAGATAACATTTCTTTAGTTTTGTAATTAGTTACCTATTCGGACATATGATGTGAATATTTTAGAACATTGTACATATTTTATTTTTTAATATTGGACTTTCTAAATAGATTTGATAATGGATAGGGGGTTTTTAGATCTTTCAATCGATATAAGAGATATATTACAGAGTGAACCCCAGTATAATCTGATTCAGAGAGTATCATGGTGATTCCTTTCTCCTCTCTGATGAGAAAATACTTCTTGTGCTTTTAGGGCTATACAAATTTAATTTATAAACATATCTAATAATGTATATATATTTTATGAAACTAGATAACAATACCAATTCGCATGATTTGAAATTTTAATATATTCAATTTTTACTTATTTACTTGGCATGGTCCCCTTCATCATCCAATAAAGAACGTTTTTGTATTGGTTTTTTTTTTAATGTTAGACAACAAAATTAAATTTATGAAAATCTTACTTTATCATAAAATTCAGAATGTATAAAAATGCTATTTATCATAAAAAAATATGTATAGCAATATAAAAATATATTACATTTACTATTTTTAATAATTTTTTGAAAATATCATTGCAAAAGATCCAAAAATGGCTTGCCAATAGAGGGTTTTTAGTTGCCAGTAGTTGGGTTAAAGTTAAATGCCTTGGGTACATGGTGTAGCAGTAGAGTGGTTTAGAAATTAAGACAGTACATCAGAGAGAAAGCCTTTGAAGCGAGGGGGTCTCCCAAGGCTCTGTGCTGGGACCAGTATTGTTTGTGCTCTTTATACTAGACCTTCCAAAATATATTGATGACTTAAGTTACGCAGTAATGTTTGCTGATGATGCAGTTTTGTTAACATCTGACAGCACTGCAGAACAATTAGAAATTAAAGTTTCATATCAGTTAACCCATTGCGGATCGCTGACGAGCTCAGCTCGCATGTGGTGGCTGGGCCTAGCGGCACAATGACGAGCTCTGCTCGCTTAAGCGATCTGCTTTTACTTTTACCTCCGAATAGTTACAATAGACTCTACTAGGCTGCGTAAGCATCTCTATTCATTAAATGGGTATTTTTAAGAACGGGGTTCGTTTATAAAAACTTTCATTAGTATCCAGTAGATCGCAGTAGTATGTTGAAGTTGAAGAAGCAGTTTATATTTTGTTCTGTAGTATGATACTGAATTTAGTTTAGATATAGCACGTTTCTGTCCACGTCAGTGCACCAATATAGCAAGTGACATTGAGGTTAGTGAAACAGACACAAAGGACTGAGAGGAGGCTGTTGTTGTCGCCAAGCCTAGTCTATTTGATGACAGACATTGTTATCTCTTCGCCCGAACTGTGTGCGCAATATTTCGATTATGACTCCGACATCGTCCTCACCACTCTATAACCTGACTCGCCACTTGTTGCCACTGCTGTATCGCCGGTAACCCAGCAGGCCACGTTAAAGCAATTACCTGCAGTTTTATTGCAGCGCACTGTTATTGTTCTGCCACCGCACCAGTGCGCAAATTTATTCGTACCCATTGGAACGTGCGCGTCTAAATAAATCGATCTGCAGTGGGTTAACATGGCTCAGGAGTACTGTAACAAAAATTACTTAGTTTTTAATGAAAGTAAGACAATGTTAGGAAGAACATATGTTAGGAAGAAAGAAGGATGAGCTAAGCTGCACTGCCTAATTTAGAACAAGTGTCTACAACAAAACATCTTGGTGTAATTTTAGATGACAGTTTGACTTGGACTAACAACGTGGATCATTTATGTAGCAAATTGGGCTCTGCTATATATGCGATTTGTATAACCAAAACAGTTTCCACTGTAGAGGCAGTTAAAGTAGGTTACTATACCCTTTTTGAAACACGTGTAAGATTTGGAATTCTGGTTTGGGGAGGGGTTTCAGGAGGTTGCCTGCATAGAGTGTTAGTCTTACAGAAACGTGCTATACGGATATTACCAGCACTAAAGCCAAGAGACTCTTGCAAGAATGCGTTCAGGGAATGGGGAGTATTCACAGTACCCTCCCTCTACATAACTGAAGTGACCATGTATGGATTACAACAGGACTAATTAAGATTTAACCATATCCATCAACATTGCACAAGACACTCCCGAGACTTCAAACTACCTGCCCACTGAATTGCCCTTTACCAGAGAAAACCATCCTATGCTGGAGCAAGTTTCTTCAACACCCTACCAACAAGTCTCTAGAAAAGAAGCTCCCTCTAGAAAAAGAACCCTCACAAGCAACCCTCAAGAAGAAGCTCAAAAACTAGTTCATTGACAAAGGTTTTAAATGTAGTGATAATTTTTTTAACTACAGATAAACTTTGACACAAACTAGATCGTAAATATTTAATGTTTATTTGTAATTTAAATATTTTGACTATGTTATATGTATTTCACGCTTTTTCTGAACTTAATATTTATTAAATAAAGAGATTCTGATTCTGATTAGGGACTCAACACCTAATGCCTAAAATAGATTGACAATTTTATTCATATAAATATTGAATTGTGAAAGTTAATGTAATCATCTATATTTATTAAATACGTAAAATCAAATAAGATGGTAATTAGATCCATTTGGATTGTTTAGGAAATTCATTTCTAATTTAATGGGTTTCTTACCCTAGATCAATGTGAGTCTAAAGGTAAATTACTATATTCAGGTGTTATTATGCCATCATCAGACTTAAACATGAAGAAGAAACATGTATCTTCCAGCTAAAGGCAATGTCACTCTAAATTCAAATTTAAAACTCACATGAGAACAGTTTGGGAAAGCCAGTGACCTAGCAGTACAAGGCATCAGGACTTTGAATCCAAGTTTAGTTCAGGTTTGAATCCTGGCCTTGACTGTTAGTTTTTTTTTTTTTTTTTTTCAATAGTATTCACCTTGTACTGTACTGGTTCTCCCCCTTACTCTGTCTGATAAGTTCCTCAACAGATCAATAGACTATGGGTAATGGGTAGAGTAAGGCCGAACAAACTAAACAGTGGACGACTCCTGCCTTTCCGATTCAACAAAGCTGATTCATAGAGTGAACTAATTATATTTCATTGATTATTTATCCAACCCATAAGTTAAATTTTTGTATCTGCTTACAGACTACACAGATGAGAAGGTGCTGCGGTTACTAAATGCTGAGTTGGCAGACACACTTGGTAATTTGCTCAACCGATGTTGTGGTAAAGCCATCAATGGCAACCAACAATTTCCTGTTTTAAACCCTGAACATTATGAACAATATTGCAAGCAAGAGGCAAACAAATTAGTTAAAGCACTTCAAGCTTTGCCAGGTTTGTATTTTCATAGTCTATAAAACTGGATGATAAATAATACTGAGACTTACTACTTCATTTTCATTTCATAGATGAATATGCTTTGAAATTCAGAGAAGGATGGTTGACTAAATTAAATTAATTTCATTTATAGCATTTAATGTTTGAATTTTTGAGTCAAACATCCATTTTTAATGAGAACATTTCTACAGAATAGCTAGATTCAGTTTAATATTTAACACTGTTCTTGCAAACTGCAATGTACACATTAAAAACTAAAATACAAAATAAAACTTCTAATAACATTACAAAATTTGTGTAATTTGGTATAATAATCAAAGAAATACGATATAAAAATAGTATGACAAATGTCCTAATCACCTCTGAACATAGATAATATGTAACTTTGGTTTTAAGTTAATGCAAACATTTTATTTAAATTTATTTTTATAATTTAAATTCAGACATTTTAGCCCCTGAGAGAAGATCAACAATAATTTACATACCTTCCTAGACAGTAGTATTTACGATCAATATCACAGTTATTGTATTGCTGGGTGGATGGGTAAATTTTACCAAACATGTATGGTTAGGCAGGTCAGTACCACCATACGTGTTAAGATAGGTGGGAGGGTCATAGTTTTATCTAAGTTTTATTTGTGGATGTAAATGGTATTGACCTACCTACCTTCCCATACACCTACAGTGAGTGGTTTTAACCCAAGGCTGGTAAAGAGGAGGTTGGCCCACTTCCTATACTGCAATGGTGCCAGCGTTTAGAGGGGTCTGTGACGTTACGGCAAGACCCGGCAACTGCTCCATTACAGTAGCTTTTACGGGTGAAACGAACGTTCACTTTATTATATATCAATAAAAATTAATTAACAAATCGTTCACGAGTAAATCATTTTTGTATGAGTCTACGTGAAAGTGACTTAATTCATGAAATAGATATTTCATAAGTGTAAAATTTGTTTTAAACAAACATAAAATATCTATATAAATTTAGCAGTACTGTATTCAAACCATACTCTTTATCAATCAACCATTGCTAACCATTAGGCCTCTTGCTAGCTTAGTGGCTAGCACGTCTGTTTCATATGCAGATTTTCACGGGCTCAAATCCTGAGAGGTCCACTTAAATTTGCCATAGGGGTTTGTACCATTGTCCCTCAACAACGTTTGAATAGCACGTTCAGAATGTCACTGTCGAAGAAAGTAAAAAAGTTCTGGCCCTTCTTGGGCTGAGTATTTGTAAATATTGTACATAGATATTATGACAAATCTTTTATTACAGGAATATAACCATTTTTAAACTTGCCATTGGAGGTCCACAGCCCTCATGAGAAAAAGTGATGGGGAATGGTATAAAAATATTGAAAACCAAAAATATTACATTATCTTTTCTTCTACGGCTGGACTGGCAGCGACTTGGCAACACCGCAGTCCCGCCAGACACGTTACTCACGGCTCAGTGCACATCGCTTCGCTATCAAATAAAAATCGCTACAAAATACACAATGGGTTGTAAAAGGTTAAAAAGTATGTAATTAAATATGTGAAATTAGCTTATTACAATAATGTCAAGTTCAACCTCGTCAGATCAGCCATTGCTTAGAAAAAGTTGTTTTATAGAATCTACAAGAACTTTTTTTCTAATGAAAGAAAAATGTTGAAACTTTAATATGTATTTTCAATACCATAACCAATCACAAATTAAATTTTCATCAAGATATATGAACAGGTATTTAGTCAGCGATTTTGAAAAGTCAAGATTTGTTTGGATTTAGTGAAAAATCGTGTACTTTTTTCGTTTGGTACAAAGTATAAATATGAAAAAATAATACAAAAAATGTTTTGTTGACACCTATCAACGCACAATAAAACAATGAAAATATTGGTACAGGTTCCATTACCATAGCTTTGTTAGTTTAGTTTTTGTAAGCATCCAAACTCGAGTCTCCAAACTTTTTTACGGATAGTAGTTGGCCAAGTGGTTGTTGATGGTGGTGCTCATGGCAGTAAAGTCGGCCATGCAGTCTGACCGCTACTGGCTGAGTGGCTATCTAGTTGGTTAAGTGGTTGTTGGTGGTGGTGCTCATGGCCGTAAAGTCAGCCATGCAGTCTGACCGCTACTGGCTGTGTGGCTATCTAGTTGGCCAAGTGGTTGTGTGTGGCTATCTAGTTGGCCAAGTGGTTGTTGGTGGTGGTGCTTTTGGCCGTCTAGTTACTAACATTATTGAATCAGTCTTCGCCCAGCCTTTGCCGAGTTCGCTTGCTAGTAGGTTCTGCACTTCTACATTATCCTATGAGTAGGACGTTGTTTTGAGTTTCCGGTTACAGTTATTTTGGAGTTTCTATTACTGTTTTTTTCGAGAAATTAGGAATAAAAATAAGTAAAAAAGATGTATAATGTACTGCAAAGAAGGAAACACTAAAAGTACTATGTTTATGTTCTATGAACACCCTGACCAACCTGAATTGTGTTCCGTGAGTTGTTTTGAAACATTTATCTCAGATTAGACTAATTGTGAAAAAAATGTTAGAAATGGACCTGATAATAGTTGTTTTTATCTTTTTAATTTGTTTTACTTAATTCATTATTTTATTACAAAATAAAGTGGTGTACAAAAATCTTGACAATTAATTTTCTTTGGCAAAAATCTTTGGCAAAGTCATTCACCAGAGGCTGATGGCCGACTAGTGGCCGTATATAAAAATTAATTATTTTGAGCATTCCACATATACAGACTACTTCTGACAGTCATAAGTGACACTAAACAATCACAAAAATGAGTTTGAAAAAAAAATTTCAGCTATTGGGGTAAGTTTCTAATTCATATATGCAGCCGCACATGGTGAAAACGAAAATACGACCTTAGTACTGAATGTATTAAAAAAATGATAGCAAATCTTTCAAACAAGACCCAACTAAAATCATAATTTATATACAAATTAATATTGGTTTAAATAAATTTCAAAGTGACGTCCAAACAGTATTCAGATCTTTTTCCTACATTAGGCATTCTAAAATTGTATTACGAATATAACAATCTACCAAATAACCAACATTTAATATTTAGGTTTGCTTATGTAGTATTATTTATTGAAATTAGTTAAAGTTGCTAATTTAATAAGTTTATTAAACTGTTATAATTGATTTTCTAAAAAGATAATCCTAGAGAAAACACATTAGTATTTATTGAGATGAAAGTTTAATTGAGATGCTCAGTGATAAATGTTTCTACACCAATTGAACACACATAATGGAATCTCTATCTGCAGTTACCAATAATATTCCTTTCAGGCTTGTCTGGCGAACCTTCAATATATGAAGTTGACTTAAATATCTTTATAGCTCCTTTCCTTGCACCAACATTACTTTGGATAATCCTCAGTTTAACGGTTTCTGAGAGATTTCAATCCATCTCAAGCTGTTTATTTCTAATAATTCAATAGGCACTGCACCTAACACCTTGATGTGATGAGGAGTTATTCAAATTACCCTATTCACTCCTATTATCTAACTTAACAACTTTTTTAAGACAAGTAACTAAAATAAAATATTTCCTATTACCATGCCTATTGTGATTTAATTATACTTTAGTATTTACCCTTTACACTGTCCTTTATATCTGCCCATTTGTTTGTACAAATGAAATCTTGTGTAAAAAAAGCACCCATGTTTTCTTTTAATATTTCTAAGGCATTGACATAGAAGTATATGTTTTTGTTTGAATTTCAGATGAAGTAGGAGAGCGCTACAGCAGCTTTAACTATTATCAAGGAGTTGATGTGGTGATGTCTACTCTTCGAGAAGCTAATCGGTTTTTTGAGTCACAACAACCCTGGAACCTGCGAAAGTCTGTAGAATACCATAATCATCTGAACTGTGTATTGCATATTACCATGGAAGCACTGCGGATTTGTGGAATTGCTCTTCAGCCAATAGTTCCTGAAATAGCAGAACTGTTGTTGGATAAGCTCGGTATAGCTAGAAGTGATCGGTCGTGGAATCATATACAGACATTTTCTGCAAATGAATTAACAAGTATCTCCAGTGATAACGTGGTTTTATTTAGAAAAATTATAGCTAATAAATAATTATAAAAAGTTTTAAAAGTCTTTTTCAGCTATGATTTCCTTTTGAGTTAATGAATGCATTATACAGTATATTTCAAAATAAGTTACATATAGTATATCATGAAACTTATCTTTCAAAATGCATAAAAAATATTTTTGGATCATATCTGTCTACTGCCTTATAAAATGGACGTGGGTTTCCTTTAAAGTTAATTTGGACTGTTTTGAGGTCTTTAAGCTATAGCTGAAGGTTAAGGCAATACTTGCTTTCGACTTAGATGACCCAGGTCCAAATCCTAGTATGACATAACCTTTAATCTTACAAAAATCGTTCAAAGCCCTATATCAATGTGTTAAACAAAATAATACAGTATATTTTTAATTTATTAAAATATACTGTATAGTTCAATTTTTTTATTATATACAGACTAATTTAGGTTTTTACTTTAACACAGCATTCCAAAGGAAATGCACTGAATATAATAAAATTCCTCTTGCTATTTACTAACAGGTTAAACAATTTTTTTTTTAGTTCTTAAACGTAGTTGTGAGAATTGACTGACAGATTCAAATACCTGCCATAGCAAAATTTACAAATTTAATCTGGTATTATTTAAAGTACAATATAATTGTTTGATAAATTATTCCAAAAATTAAACATATCTACACAACAATTTAAATATTGCAGAAAGAAAAAGGACTTATATTGAAACTATCTAATATGAAACAAAAGCTTAATCGATGAAATATTTTAAGCCGTAAGCAGCTATGAATTTCTCGCGAGGAGATCGTTTAAGCCTTTCTGGTGAGTGAAGCACAAATATCGCTGGTCCATCGTGTATCACGTTGACTCTGACTGGCTTGCGGAAAGATGTTCCTAAAAATATAACAGAATGTATTAGTTACAGGGCAATTCGAAGGTAACCAGTGATTTGATTTTCATTTGTTAATATTAGAGAACTTTGATTGGAAGAATGTGTCATTTAATGGAAGTTAAGGTTTTTATCAAGTTACTAATCAATCTAGAGGGACTTCTAATCTACATCTACAAAGAATCTTATTTACATCCAAAACCTACTTTAATTCATGGATTAATTAACTCCATTTAAACCTACTATCTTCTATGATCATAACCAACATTTACTCTTATTAGCCTAATTGCCTTTCTTTACTTATATTACTGTGTATAAGTTTAAAAAATCTATTTTATATTTTATTGGTAGAATGTTCAGAAACAGTAGCACTCTCCATTTCCTGTTTACACTAGAGACTTTCCACGTTAATCTTTTCAAGATATTTTACGTTACTCCTGAACAGGTTAATAAGTATACTTATGAATTTGGCCCCTAGAAACTCAATTTTGCATGCAGACTACTGCATTAGTTGAACTACTATTGATGGTTGAAAATATTTTTGTCTCGACAAAATTCCATGTAAGACCGTATGTATATACTTTAATATACCGTAATGTAGGTTGGAGGTTACATAAACAGTCAGTGTCTATGTAATATAGTATAGGAAGAGGTCTATTAAATAGAAGGTCTGTATACAATGGATGGTGGATTTCTGTTACCTGTTGTGTTTTTGCTTAGGTCAGATGTAGAGCTCCATAAAATATCATGAGTTTATGTACGTAGAATAGATAGGAGGTTCTTAATTGTCCAAGTCACTTGTTAACTGTCTTCATAAATATCAACCAATATTAATTCACAAATGTGTAATGAGTTAAATTTGGGCGGGGGGGTGGGGGGGTTGTGTTTCACTATCACATCAACCTAGTCTACTTTGGTTTGGCTTAGGCCTAACTCACTTGCCAGCTAACCTTATCAATGTTTTGACAGTGGTGAACCCATTACAAGTACTAGTCTAGGCCTAGCCTAGATGGTTACTAAGCTACTACAACTAGTGCGAACTAGTCAGAACTATAATAATAGCGATATTACACTTCACTACTCCGTTTCCGTACTATATACCTTCGACGAGTTAACTTGCACAGGTAGACGTTTATTTTATTATATTCTTTGTAAGTTAGTAGTTTAATTTTTACTTATTTATATTTTGTGCATTTTATTTGCTATCTATTCGCTTAGTTAAAACTAAGGTGCTAACATAGGTTTTATTAATTTTCGCTTCTTGTATTTAACGTTTTGAGCAGGAATATTCGTAACTGTACGTGCTGTTGCAGCGATTTGAATTACTTCCTAGCAATTAAATCTACTTAATGCTTTTATTTTAGTGTTTGCACTCAATTAACCAAAGTTAATCTTTTAGAACTTCTTTGGTGTTGTTTATCATAGGAAATTAGTATTTTCTTATCTAAATCAATTTCAGTACGTAATTTTCGTATCATTTAGCTCTGCTAAGCCTTACGTCTCTAGACTGACCTAGGTGAGGTCAGTTTTTTTTATCTAAGTTATTGATTTATATAGCAAGAGCAGTTGTCCCCCTACTATATTATTTCTTTTTGTTCTCGTTTGTTTCTTTGCTAGAGTCGTATAGGGTGACAGGTAGGCTAAATTAGTAGGCAAAATTCATTGGCAAGAGCGATGATGAGCTTAGCCTAATAAGATATTTATTTATCTTAAGTACAAAAACTGAGCCCCCTTGACTTGCACAGAACCTTTTTCATAACTCTGAGCTTTCCCAGCTTCCCAGAAAGGTACTGATATTCGGCCAGCTACGATATTCATTTAAAGAATCTTTGACTTTCTCTGACAACTTAACGGCATATTTTACTCTCAGGAAAGTCAAGCTCTTTACAAAGCTCTTTGACGGCGTGGTGGCTCAGTGGCTAAGGCTTCGGACTGCGGAGGGCAAGGTCCAAGGTTCGAATCCCCACTGAGCCAACGGTCAGTACTTCACTCGTTAAATAAAGTTGACGCACAGGCCTGTAGGCCCATGTCAACTGGCGAGTGAAGTTTAAAAAAAAAAAAAAAAAAAATGACTAGAGGCACAAACGCTATTTTAGATAAGTTCACTTTCGTTGCACTTTTTAAATTAAGTGACAGAGCAATTATTTAATGTATTAAAAATGTAGTTGGCATCCTGTACAAATTATCATGAAACAGTCTGTCCCAGATAAAAAATTGTTACACAAATCATTTTACGGTTGGAAAAATTTACTCTCCTGATTTTTGTCAGTAATAATGCATGTAGTTTAATTAAATTACTGCTAAGTTCACAACCTGTCGTTTGAAAGGTTGAATACACACTGAAGTATTTTAACCTATATGCAATACATTTACCTTTAATAAGTTTAGGATCATGCTTCTGGCGAAGCATTTTGATGAACATCTTGTAAAACTTGTGTGAAGATCGTGAATCCATAGCATCATCAAATATTGGTTTTGAACCATTAAACCCTGATATATACCGCTTCTCTTTCAGCACAGTAATTCCATATCCTTTTTCTTTTAGATTCATTTTCCATGGTTTATTGGAAAAGTTCTCATTGAACAGTTTCAGATTAAGCACTTTCTTTGTCCTTAAAATGAATAATAAACAGTAACTTACAACACTTTAAATTTGTTCATTCAACTTGTTAATTTCTTAGCCATAATCTTAGCCAAGTGATTGGTGTTAAAAATACATGTTTTAAGTGCTCAACTATAATATCAAGAGAAATTAAAAATATTATCTACCTAAGATTCGTTGAACTCAGTTTCACTTTGAAGCGTTACAATTTGTATGTTTCAGCTTGAGTGTAATGTAAATTTATGTTACATTCATGTCCAAATACGCAAACTAGTATCTCTGAAAAGCATATCTGGGTTTAAAAGACATGTTTTTAATTGCTAGGACCATTGTTGTAGTAGTAAAAATTGTTATCAATTTGAAGATATATCATTTTCATGAATTATTAAGTTTACTATAGTTCAGTTTATAAAATTTAAACTATGTTATAATAATAATATTTATTTGTTCCATCAACAATATTATATGTACATACACTTTGAATTCTTAGGAACTGGAGCTAACCACTTTTCCAGTTGTGTGGTTAGCATAAATAAATAAAAAATGTTACTGATAGGTATATTATTGCAATTTGTCATATGTTCATGTTTCGATATAGTTCTTAGTGAAATTTACAGGTGCTATTATTAATTTTTTTAAAAGTACATAAGTATTTAAATAATTTTAAAATTTACATCTTCTATGTTATTTATATATATATATAAAACATCTAAGGTCAACAGCTCCATCTACAATTTCTCTTGCTAATCGCCATCTTCATCTAGTTCTTAAACATCTACTTTTTGCTCTTAAGGTTGAACATATTATCCTTACTCTTATAGCAAACTTAGGACTGCTTCCATTTATTTATTCATTAATCCTCAATTTTTATGAATTTATGTAACTTATTGAAGATACGTAACGCAAACATTCACTTAAATTATGACTTTTATTGACATCCAAATGCTGAACCTAATTTAATATCTAATATTATCTATGTTATACTTTATATGACATATCTATACTTGAATTAAAGGTTTTGTTGTGAAACTCCCAGAAAATGTCTCAACAGTTTTTTTTCACACAAACAATGTTATGGTGAAGAGTGGAGGGAATGAATTGTGCACAACTTGTGTTTTAGTTATTTGTTGCAACTTAGCAGGCTTTAGGTCAGCAGGGCCTACCTTGAAAACTATTAAACAAATTTGAAATGTTCATGAGCACTAGACATTAAATTTTCTACAAATTTTCTTTATTTTATAAAAAAATCTAAATTTTCTAAAAAAATGATATACCAGAAATTGGAGTCATGTTTGGATGTATTGATTGAGGCTGATATAGGCTGAACACTAGGATACATATTGTCGCTGACTGTAGAAACAGACTGTCCAAGGCATATACCACCTGTATTAATACATTTGCTGTAGACATATACCTGTGCTGCTATCTAACAGTGATTAGTTGCAAATATGTGCTCAAACGACTGTTTGTTGTTCTGAAAGCTCAGCTACTAATCACTTCAGCGTGTGCTGGAGAGAGTCAAAGACAGATGAAGAGAGACAGAGTGGGACCACTAGTGCTACTAATAAAAACCAAAAATGAACTAATTTCACTAAACAGGAAAATCAACTTCACGGGACTCGTGTCAGTGGTCTTCTTGTTTCTATCAGTCAATGATATTATGAACAAATGCAGTGTTGCAGTGTAGGCACACAAAACATGCAGGGATGTCCTCCCAGTTTCATATACAAGGTGTTACAAAAAAAGTGTCCTAACTTATTATTTTCGGATTTGCACCTATTTAGAGCAAAAAATGTAGGATACATTATTTGAATTCCGTTCCGTTTAGTGTCTGTAATTCTGTTAAATGTGACCCTGTAGATGAAAATGAAATAATGAAAATAGTTAATTCACTTAAAAATAAAATGTGTAGTGGTTTGATGAATTACCAACTAACAAATTAAAGATGGTAAAAGTTCCTTTATTGAAGCTACTAGTACATTTGGTAAATTCCTCTTTCATTTCTCGAATATTTACATGCAAAATGAAGATTGCAAAAGTGGTTCCTCTGAATAAAACAGGTGAGGTACAGGGATCTCAAATTATCTGCCAGTGTCATTACTTCCCTCGTTATTGAAGGTATATGAGAAGACAATGTACACTAGGTTAGAAAATTTCCTAGAACACAATTTATTCGATAGTGCTTAGCATGGGTTTCGGAAAGTTAGATCAGTAGTAACAACTGCTGTTTATTTTATAGAATCAATAATTGAATCTATAGATGCAAATCAAAATGTTTTGGGGATTTATATGGACCTATCTAAAGCGTTTGACAGTGTTTGCCATACAACTTTGCTAAAAAACTTGAAAAATTTGGAATAAGAGGGACTTCATTAGAATGGTTTACCTCTTACTTACATAATAGAAGTCCATTTGTTGAAATACTGTTAAATGAAAATAACAATTTAATTACCATAAATTCGTTAAAACGGAATATAAAATGGGGGATCCTCAAGGCTCAATATTAGGGCCAATTTTGTTTTTATGTTACATTAATGAAATGCATCATATTATTGCAAATACTGATAGAGTTAATTGTATCGTTACACAGACGATTCTAATCTGAAAGTGTATGGAAAAACAATAGAGGAATTGGAAATGTCAGCTTATTTAGAATTACAAAACTTCCAACAATTTTTTCAAACAAATAACCTTTTCCTAAATACATAAAAACAAATGTTATAACTTTTTGAAAAATTAAAATAAAAAAAAATAAACAGAATAGAAATAAACTTTGTGCCGTTTACACATTACGATCGTCCCTCTCGGACAGCTCAGTCTTCCTCTCTGTGTACCATTTAGTTGAAGTGTCTTTGTTTTCGTTTCGTGTTCCGTGATTTCATTTTCTGTGTTCCTTGCCATTGGCGGCAAGCTCACCATTCTAGCTTGGCAGCCGACGACGACATGTTTATGGCTAGAAACGTTTAGCCCTGCCTCCGGGGTTGGAGAGTGATGGACGGGCACCTGTATGGCTACTGACAGCGTTTTCCTGGAGGCACAGTGCGGAACCTACGGGCTGGGACCTTGCTTCTCAGAGGGGCAGCCACTTCTTCCCCCTTTCCGCGCTGCCCATCCAACAGCCTCCAGAATGAAGATTTTGACATGCAGGTGACCTAAACCCAGTTTATTTTCTCGCCCCCAGCTATAAACTCTTTGAAGATTTTTAATTGTGTTAGAAGTGTTTACTTAGTTTACTTGTTAAGAAACATTTTGATTCTTTTTAAGAACTGTCATTTTAAAGTGAGATATATTTTTAGATCTTATTTTTTTTTAATATTTTTTCTTATGAGGTGTGTTCTGGTAATTTTATTTTAAGAACGGGGTTCTCGGGTAATTCTTCACTATGTTGTTCCATTAGAAGTCGCCCAGTGTAGTTGGCTGGATTTCGGCGTGATTATTAATTTAATTCTTTTGTTTTTGTTTTTTTTTAACTTTTCCAAATAAGCCAAAACTTTCCAAATTTAATTTTTTACCCGAGGTAAGTTCAGCTGCATAAGTAGATTTAAGTTTTGTCTTTGTAATTCTTGTAGCGAGTATATTTTTATTTAGATGTTTATGCCATGTGTTGTTTTTGTTATATATTTATTCTTGTTATGTATTTTTCAGAGTTCTATATTTATAAAAATTGTTTTTAGGCCTAATCATTTTGATTTACGTTTTATTGATACTTTCCACTATTAATATTTGATAAGCTTGTTGTTTTATTTATTTATTTCTATTGGCTCGAGGCCAACATATTATTATAAATATATTTCTATGGCTATTATTGATAACGATTAAAAGTAACTTTTCACAAACGGTTAACAGCCCGTTTTGTCCGAAAATGTTTAAATTTTTTATTTGTAACAATATTTTTGTTTAATACTTTTAAATTTAATTTTTTTTTTAATTTTCATTGTAATAAATAATATTTTCGCCATTCAATTTGTGTTGTTTTTGTTCTGTGCCATCCTCCTGAGCCAGATGCCTTCGCACCCACCCTCAATGGGTCCAGCAATGTTTTGACAGTATGAGGGGCGGGGTTGCAATTTAATTTGAATTTAAAAATAAGTTCAACATCATTAGAACAAGTTGCTCACACAACATTTCTGGGTCTACACATGGATGAACATTTGGATTGGAGTGTTCACGTAGACAAAATACTAAAAACCCTAAATTCTGGACTTTGCTTTAAAATAAAAGGCTTGCTTATGCACTATAGATTCTTTAAGAAAAGTATATTTTGCTCACATTCATTCACATTTATGTTTCGGTATCTCGTTATATGGAGCCACTTCTAAATATAATTTAAACAAAGTTTTAACTGTACAAAAAAGGGCCATAAAAATCATGTTACATTTTAATTATGAAGAATCAGTAAAATCACACTTAAAAATCTGAAAATCTTAACAGTTTATGGGCAATATATATTTGAAACCTCACGACATAATCTGGAATTAAAAAAAAAAAAAATAAAGTCACTATTTCTGCAAAAGCTCCCTTTTGACTTAAATTCAAAGAAATTTAATTTACATCTTAAGGAGTACTTAACCCAAATATCTATTTATTCTATAGAGGAATATAATCAATCGTCTTCGTAAAAAACATAACAAAGGTAATTTTTGAATCAGAACGAATATTATGAGCTTATTTTGTAACTTTAAATTTTCCAATACTTTGTTTTTTTTTCATTTGTATTATTAGAATTAATATATGACCATATTTATTGTACAGATGTATAGTACAATTTTGTAAATCAAGATTTGTTTACTTTGACTATCTCCCTTTTTTATCAGAAATGTATTAACTCGAGAATCATTTAGCAGACTGATTTGAAATTTTGCACATTTCTTTAAATCACCATTGTCAAACAACTAAAAAATAGCCATTGAGTTAGCTTAGACATTTCAAATTTTTAACTACAAATATCTTGTAAACAAACATTTTTTTAAATGTTAAACTGCCACAATTTTGAAATGGCTAAGGATAACTCAATGGCTATTTTTTGCTGTTTGATAATGTTAATGTAAAGAAACGTGTAAAATTTCAAGGCAGTCGATCAAACTGTTCTTGAGTTATTAATTTTGTTGTAAAAACACTGAACAGAGCAGAATTTAAAAAATTGTACCCTTCATTTGTTGCTCTGAATTAAGTGTAGAATCCAAAAATTAACAACCAGAACACCTGACGCTCAAGTATCAAACCCTCCAACAATTATTTTTAAACTATCGATAGAAACTACCCCACAACAATAAAGTGATATTTCCAATTTACCATTGCTAATTCAATCAAAAATATTGAATATTGAGGCTGATAAATCTTGGATTGACACTGATTGTTATGAACTTGCATATTTTACTGTCTTAATAATTACAGTTTTTTGGGGCACAGCTTGCGTGTATTTTTAGGTGAATTTGAATAATTACTTTATTGTAGTCTCACACTTTTGTGGATGATCCATCTGGTCTGGTAGCAACTTCAGTTGACTGTTCCGTAGAAAGAGCCATATTAATAGCCCAATAGTCAGGGCAACTGAAGGACTTACAGCTTTACATATACGTAGAATCCGAACCACATAGTATAGGTCTGATTTTCAGATAATGACAAGCCTGATCAGTTCACTTCCCTATACATGTAATTCATAAATATGTAATAAATGTATACATTATACTCACATGTAATTCAAATCTTCAAGTGAATCATTTTTGTTAAAGCTTACAGAAATGCAGAGTCCAAGTGTAATTGTGCTTGTAATAAAGTTTCCCTCTGAAATCAAAGAGTTCACTTAAAAATATAAATATTTTGCTATTAGCAATTAG